>WEIS01094738.1:0-23956 GCA_013389965.1 Todus mexicanus
AGGGTTTCACCGGGGAGGACTGCTCCCAGCTGCGGTGTCCCCACGACTGCTCAGGGAAGGGTGACTGCGTCAACGGGACGTGCATCTGCCACGAGGGCTATGCCGGGGAGGATTGCGGGTGGCTGCACTGCCCCAACGCCTGCAGCGGCCGTGGGGTCTGCCAGGATGGTCTCTGCGTCTGTGAGGAAGGCTACGAAGGGCAGGACTGCTCAGCAGGTAGCGGGGGCGTGCATGGGGAAAGCCAGACCATAATGTATGAGCAAGGGCTTTGAGGTGCCCAGATCCCCATAGGAGCACCACTAAGCCCAGGAGATATCCATACCTGGCAAAGCATGTCGCGTAGGACCCGCTCAAGCCCCAAAGTTTGGCTGCCTCCCTGTTGTCCCTGTCCCCAAAGACACCACAGGTGAAAGTTTGGGAGGCCAGCAAAAAGCCAGCGAGGTTTGTCCCAACACAAGTGGTAAACCCTTGGTGCAACAGCAGCTGCAGACAGGTTCTCCTGAGCCTCTGCCTTGCTCCTGGTTAATATAACACACATAGCGCTGTTGCAAAGCCCACGCCCATGTATCACCAGCAGCTCCACACACCCTTCCCTGTGGCCGTGTGGACAAGCTGTGCACACCCTGATGCTCTCCTTACCTCTACTCTTCCCACTAGTGGCTCCTCCTGAAAACCTGCGAGTGACAGGAATCGATGACAGCTCCATCGAGCTGACATGGGACAACCCCGGGGCAGCCACGGAGTACATTGTCTCGTACCAGCCGGTGGGGCCGGGGGGCACCCAGCTCCAGCAGCGGGTGCCAGGGGACTGGAACAGCATCACTATCATGGAGCTGGAGCCAGGCGTTGCCTACAACATCAGCGTCTACACAGTCATCAGTGACGTCTTGAGCATCCCTGTTACCTCCAGGGTGATGACCAGTAAGTATCCTAATGCCCTTGTTGCTTGGTACCCAGATAACCAGAGGTGATGCTCAAGCTAGTTCATGTTTTTCATAAAAACCTTCTAGCTGTAGAATCTTGAGCCTTCAAAAAAAAAAAAAACCAACCCCAAAGCCCTAAAAATGTTTGGGATATTTTTATCCACATTTATATCTGTATGGGGATACAGGAAAGGAAGAAGTGCGTCCATCCTCTACAGAAAAACGCAGTCTGGTTGAAAACATGAATGACTAAAAATTGGAGAAACTGTCAGTGTTTGACTGAAGCCCCCAAGAATATGGCCTAAAATATGACACCTTTTTCCTCATAGAAAACCTTGCGATACATCTCGGAAGATACAGGTTGCTCTCCCACTCCTGGCTGGGTTCCCCATGATGAATCCCCATAATCTGGGTGATAGCACAGCAGGAGGGGATGCTTCTGTACACCAGGAGATGATACAGTCCTGACCAGGATGGTGATGCACAAAGGAAACTGGGAGTATCAAGCTGCAATAGCAACCTCTAGCAAGGAATCCTGGAAACTAAAGAAAAAAAGGAACTATTCAGACATCCCTTTTGCAACCCCACCACGTGCTCTGTTCACACAGTAATGAGGGGGTTGCTTCGGTGTCCAGCAGCCCAGATATTCCCCTCTTCTCCTTCCCAGCTACCCAGAGGGGGACAAAGGGACTCTGCTAACAGCTACTGAAAGCTTTCCCATTTTCATTGCCCAGATAACAAAACAGCCACAGGGAGCAGGGTGGGGACCGGCAGCAGCCGCACACCCATCTCACTCTGCTCACCATACCCTGCTCCTTTCCAGACCTCGCCACGCCACAGGGGCTGAAGTTCAAAACCATCACAGAGACGACGGTGGAGGTGCAGTGGGAACCCTTCTCCTTCCCCTTCGACAGCTGGGAAATCAGCTTCATCCCCAAGGTACTACCAACACACGCATGGTATCGTGGGGTACACCCAGTCATCCTAGAGACACCAAGCAAGCAGATCCTAAATTATCTCCCACTTACCCCCTAAAAACCGCCTTAGCCTGTGTTTGCAAGACAACCCCAAATCCTCATCCTCCTGTTGTCAGCTTGCGAAAGTTTCCCCAGTAGCCTGGTGTCAAGGACGTGCATGCCCTCAAAAAATTCCCCAGTAAAATCAAGAGACAAGCAGAGAAATAAATAAACCTTCCAGCCCCGCTGCCTCTCACTGTCACCCCTCTCTTTTTGCCTTCCATCTCCTTTGCCATGACCCTTCCTTCTCTTCCTCGTCACTGCCCTCTGCACGCTAAGCTACCCAAGGCAGCCCTGATTGAACTGAACAACCTTCAGCATCCCCGAGTCACAGGCACAGCTAATTCCTGCCACGGAATTTTAATCGCTGTGATAACCAGGTAGAAATAGTGCCAGTAAAGATGAAAGGATGAAAACGTTGCCCTAAATATCGCATATTTTCTATGCGCGGCAACAAAAATTGTACATCAAGTATTTCATCTATATTCATAATTTCTACGCCATTTAGCCATAAGTATAGCTTCAATTGTATATGGAGCCTCTTTACAAGAGCATTCAAGCCCCAGCAGTAAAAGAAATGCTGATTAAGGGCTCAATTATGACGTTTTCACTTGTACAAAACCCTCACTGGAGTCAAAGGCAGCTCCGGGCAGCAAACGGCACAACTTTGAAAGTTTTAAATGCTCTTTGCTGTAAAGTATCATTATACAGCACAAAGCAAGGGCCTGATTGCTTTAAATAACTCAGTCCCTCATTCCTAAAAAGGCTGGAAGGATCTGGGTGCAATTTTGGGTACATCCACTCACCAGTTGTGTTGGAAGTTGGAGTTCAGGTACCGCCATTATAAACCCCGGGATAATTTTCATTTGCTGTTGGAATAAAAAAATAAAACAATAAGGACATGTCAGGGACGAGCTTTCAGTAGCAACAACCAGCTCTCTTTCAAATGTTTCACTCATACTCAGGAATTAAGCTCAACGGCATCTCCCTGGAAGCAGATCAATAGGGATATATCCATTTTAGGGTAAGGAATGGCCAGGATGGAAGCACATTTCTCCCTGCAGCGTCATCGATGACACGTTTGTCTCAAACCAGCCCCAAAATACAAACTGTTGGCCCCACCGCCTATGGGTTTAAGCTTAAAGCTTGAACCCACATGGAAACATTTTGAGATTCAAAGGGTGCAAAAGGATGGCTGGTTTTGAATGCAGGTTTTAGGGGCAGTTAAGGGCCGTAGCTTCACTTCGAAGCTCTCGCATCCATCAGTCAAGCGCATGGTCCTGTGCGATAAAGGTACCGTCGGGCTCCTGCCTGTTGGTTGCTAGGATTGAACTCTCTCGAGTCTCCACCACCAGCTTTTCTCCTAAAATAAGGCAGAGGGTGCTGTCTACTTCACTACCTGGAAGCAATGTTTGCTTGGGCGAATGCTAAACCACTGGCACAGCCCAAATAAACCCAAAAACTAGTCCCAGAGGCTAAAATCAGCAGCGTTATAACAGCAGCATTGCAAATAAACTCTATGAGCAAAACCAAGCTCTCTTTGTCTTCCTGAAAATCGGGTGTGAGGACATTAATTTGGTCCTCAACATCCCTACAGGGACACAGTCCTCCTTCTGCGGTCCACCAAAAGCTGGGTCAGGTGGGGATTGTCCATCTGCTGCACGCATTAGGGGTGGGGACAGGGAAAGCTAGAGCATGGGCAGATTTAGAAAAGAAAATTAGGGAAAGTAAGACAGCAGTTTATGGCTAAAAATGGAAGATTTCCTGTTTAATGAGAAAAGGGATGAGTATGAATTGAGAGCTATTCGCCAAGATTTGTTTAGCACGTTATTAGTGAAGACAGTGGTAATAAAAGATCCTTTGTCCAAACAGCGGCAGGAAAGGCGACATTTGCCAGTGCTCGAAGCCTTATGGTCTTTCAGAGCAAAACCACAAACTAGCACGTGTTTAATAAAGACACTTAAAAAGCAGGGGATGGTGAAATAAAGACTTCACTATTTTATACCTATATATGTACTGCAGAAGGCTCCCAGCACCTGAATAGCCGGGAAAAGGAGTGTAGCCCATGCTTTGGGTTTGTTATCTTTGCTCTTCTGGAGAATGGCAGCCACACAGACAGCAAAATACAGAAGTTGGGGCATGGAGAGAAAAGACGGGGGAGGATTTCTCAGCCCAACAACATGGGAGCTCCCCACTTAGTGGGTGACTCCACCCTGGGTTTCTGCACCTCCGTGGTGGGATGTGCCAGGGCGAGGATGCAGTATGGGGATGCAGGGCTGGGCGTAATGGATGCAACATAGAAGGCACCTCCTTCCCATGCCTCAGTCCCCCCAAAACACCTACTTTGTTGGTGTTTTTTTTTAATGCTTATTTCCATTCCCTGGCAGAATAATGAGGGTGGTGTGATTGCCCAGCTCCCCAGCACCGTCACCACCTTCAACCAGACGGGGCTGAAGCCGGGGGAAGAGTACACCGTCACTGTGGTGGCCCTGAAGGAACAAGCCAGGAGCCCTCCCACCTCCGACAGCGTCTCAACCCGTGAGTGAGCCTGACCCTGGGCAACAAGGCTGTGCCCACGGCTTGGTCCCCAAAATAAAGTCCCATCAGCAAGGGCAGTCCAGCACCACCTGGGCAGGGATAAAACTGGCACCACCCAATGGCCCAAGCTCCAGGGGCATGACTGCAACAGCTTCTTCATGTGGTATTTTGTCCCTCTCCCTCCAAAATTGCTGCGAGCACAGAAACCGTGGCTAGGTTAATGGGGTTGGGAGCAAAGGCTCAGGACTGCTTTTATTCTGTAGCTGGATAAATTCCTCCCCTCTGCTAATCCCACGTTTCAGAGGGTGGATGCCCTCAAGAAATATCTCCATAAATGTATCTCCTATTTATATTTAATGGATTAAAACTCCCACCTGCTTTTGTGCCACGAAATGTCCTTTCCTCCCAACAACCCAGGCAAATCAGGGAGCCCGAAGCCACAGCACATCCCTTCCTAACCAATTCATTCGGCCAGTCGCTCGTCTGTCCCACAGGCTAGAGGAAATCCAACTGGGTGTTCTTCTCATCAAAGGAGACGTGAGGCTGGGCAGAGGTCACTGAGGAGAGGAGGCTCTGCACACCAGATCTGCTGCAGTCTGCCTTGGCAGCCAGGCAGATGTCTGCCTCCATCCAAGCTGTTGCAAACGGAAACAGCATTTAAATAGCTCCTGGTGGGTTATAACGAGGTGATGCTCTCCCCAGCCTGCTAACTTGAGGCAAAGCTGACTATGAAGGGAGGGTCCCTCCATCAGCAGCAGCTGGCTGCGGGTCTGAGCTTCCCCAGCACAGTCCTCTCCTCCCGCTTTGCCTCGGCACTCAGCTCGACACGGCTTAACAGAGACATCTCCTGGTCAAGCGCCCAAATCTTCCTTTCCCTAGGAAAGCAGGAAAAGATAAAAAGAGAGGCTGACACTTCAGCGGTAGACCTTTGCCGGGGAGCATAGACAGAAGGGTGGGCTCCCAGCTCTCTGCTCCATGAAGCTATCCCTGTGCTGGTGCATCTGCCTTCCTCTGCAGTATTGCCATAGCTTTGCCTCCGGCATCCTTGTTCTGCCTCAGTGCCTCATGCTGAGACCAAACAGCAAAGGCATGGTCTCATGCTCCCCAGCATCACCTGGATGACTGGACAATGTGAGGTAGCTGGAAATTCAGAGTCTGAATAAACATAATCTGGTCCTGGCTAAGCTGGACACCCAGCTTCTACCTAAACACCATGCTTCCCAGCTGCTTTTACCTCTCCATTGCTGTTTTGCCCCCAGATTTCAGCCCCACTGCTCCAAATTCCCCCACGTGTCTTTTTCTACCCCTTCTTTGGCCTCTCCACCCCTGCCCACACATATCTCCCTGAAAACTTCCCACCTTGGGGTGCAGCATTCAGCACATCCTTATTCCGTAGAGTCATTTGGACTAGAGGGCCTTTAGAGATCCTTTCCAACCCAAACCATTCCATGATTTTCTAATGTATACAGGGTATTAGATGCCCTTGCATGTGCTATAGCCTGAATTACAGACCCACCGTGGGGGTTCGCACCCAACCTTGCGGTGGTAATACATCAACGCTACCATGGCGCAGGATAATGCCCAGACTTGGCCTGTCCACCCATCCATGCAGCAGTTAAGTGTCCTGTGGGATTCAAAGCATCCACCACCTGGGCTGGAGCTCACGATTTCCAGAAAGGAGGGAAGAGCCCAACTCTCTGCAAAAGAAAGCAGAAACACACAGAACGGTCTCCCAGTAAATCCCTGGTAGGAATTGAGCTAAAAGGCCTTTATCTGAGAGAGCTTAGCCAGCTTTAACTGTGGTGGACACCCACCATAACCCCACACCCAGCTAGTTACAAAGACTCACCAGAGCAGTTGAGTTTCCTCCTCTCTCCCCAAGGCTAAGACATCAACAACTTTATAAGCTGATCCCCCAATTTTATGACAAATCAGGAGCTGGCACTAGAGCAGGAACATTTCTAGAAACGTTCCTCGGCTCTCAATGCTTGGATCAGTTCTTGGCCCCACGTTATTTAACACATTGTCAACACCTTTCAAAAGACATTATATCATTGCTGGTAAATTTTGCCCAGTAACAGAAAGACTCTGAAAAGAGTAAATTGAGTGGAAGGAGATCATCAATAAAAGCAGTTTGAAGGACATGAAGAACTGGGCACAAATGAAAACTCTTTGTTTTTCAATATATTACAAAGTACAAGCAGTTATCTAGTGTCCTGGTTTGGGCTAAACCAGAACAATTCTGTTCTGTGACTTTTACTTTTCAGCTAGGTCTGTCTGAAGTTAGCAGCATGTTTACCAGACAGAGTCTGCTTCTAGCAGTCGTAACATTCCGTGTTTACAGTTAGTACCAAGGATTGGTATGCAAACCAAGGGCACTGCTAGATCTTGTGTACCACACTGGGGGGTGCAGAAAAGTAAAGGCTGCACCTTCAGGAGGAGCGAACAGGACAGGTGACCCTAAATTAACCAGCGAGGGATTCCATCCCATATACGTCATATTGGGTATAAAGCTGAGGGATCATGAGGGTCTCGGCCCTTCTCTCTTGGCCCTTTCGCCATTTTGCCCTTCGTCTTTTGTTTCCCTGAGCTCGAGCTGCTCTCTGGGCTTCGGGACTCTTCCTCGCTGGGTTTGGCCTTGGCAGCTTCAGCTTTGCCCTGAGGCCTCCGGCCCCGGTCTCAGCCCCCGGCTCAGGCCTTGGCTGGGCCCCAGGTTCTGGGCCGCATCCCTGAATCCAGCTCCCGGTTCCCGGCTGCTGCTGGGCCCTTCCCCAGCATCAGTGGGGACGGGGACGGATTTACCATCGGGGGGGCTGGGTTCAATACTGGCTTTGTACATATTCGTATATATTTACTTATTATTATTAATGTTATTATTATTATTTTCAATTTTTTAGTAAAGCTGTTCTAGTTTTCTTTCCTAATCGATAAGTCTCTCTCCTTCATCTTCTTTCTTCCCTTTTTGGGTGGGGAGGGGGAGAGAGCGTTCTGTTGCAGATTTGAGGGGTGCCCTGACCCCAAACTGTGACATCTAGGAGCAAAGAAAGAGGGCCACAGTTAGACATAGGAGGTTTTATCCTGAGAGATGACACCTGAAAAAGACAGGGTAGAATTGTGGCTGACAACCAGCTCAAATGGGCACCAATGAAAAGAGCTGCTGGGTCCTGCTCTGGTGTCCGCAGCCTGGGAGAGACATCAGCGAAGCGAAGAAGGTTCAGGAAAGAGCTGGGAAACTGGGGCAAGGGACTGAGAATCCATCAGGATTGGGGTGGGGGTCATGTCTCCTGCCCATGCCACCTCACTGCCTTGTTCACTCAGAAAGTCAGGTTGAAGCATCCCTGAATTCGGGTGCTCCCAAAGCTGCCACCTTTCCCCATCCAACTCTCCCCAAATTAACAGGTGCCCATTTCCCTTCCTCCTCCGCAGTCATCGACGGCCCGACGCAGATCCTGGTGCGGGACGTCTCCGACACCGTGGCCTTCGTGGAGTGGACGCCACCGCGCGCCAAGGTGGACGCCATCCTGCTGAAGTACGGGCTGGCGGACGGGGAGGGCGGCAGGACCACCTTTCGCCTGCAGCCCCCCCTCAGCCAGTACTCCCTGCAGGCCCTGCGCCCCGGCGCCCGCTACCACCTCGCCGTCAGCGCCCTCCGGGGCGCCAACGAGAGCCGGCCAGCCCTCGCCCAATTCACGACAGGTAGCTAGCTGGCTTTGCTGGGAGAACCAGCAGCGTGAATCTTTAAGCCTCCATCCAGCAAGCACAGGCAGATGGTTCACTGCCATCTGCAGATGGCTTCTCCTGCAACAAGCACGGGGGTTTGCGTACCTGGAGCCGAATAGAGAGGTTTTTGCATCCAGGGTTTAGTGGTACCTGGTTTTCCCCCAGCATGAGTGAGCTGGGGTTTAACCTGGTGTACTGGGAGGAAGTAGCACAATGAAAACATGATGGTTAAGATCCAAATAGAGATGCCTGAACACAGGCCTGGCATCCCATCACAGTCCCGGTGCAGAGCAAGGAAGAGCAAATGATTCTGCTCACCCTAACACCAACCTCTGACCCACCTCCACTAGTGCCTACCTTTCTGTTTAGTCCCTAACCCTCCACTGCAACAGGTCATCTTCACACCCTGTACTTACAGGGCTGCTGCCCCAAGGCAGCCCACGTGATCCCAGAGGCCAGGGATCAGACAGATGACTCCAAAATCCTCATTAAGATGACAACCTCTGAGCGAACCCCACCTTGCCCACCTCCTGCTGCAGTATCAAGGTTGAACCTGCTGCTGCCGAGGACATGCGTCCCCCACCAGCTCCAGTGCCCATTCAAGGCCCACAGCTTAGCTTGAGCCCACAGCTAAAACTCTCAAGCCCATCAGCTGACACGGTTTACAGCACCTGTAGCTCAACATGCAATTCTCCAGAGCACCAAAGCAGCAAGCACAGGTCTGAACCAAAGGCGACGCTCACTCCCGTTCAGCATCGAGAGCCGCGGCAGATGCCTTGCCCGAGGAACCAGCAGCTAAAGCGGCTGAGAGCAGCCCAGTCAGAAATGCCGTTATCTTCTGTCTTCTCTGAATACCCTCACTGGTCGGTAAAACTTTAATTAAAGTTAAGCCTGCAGATCGCTAACAGGTTTAATTTACCGTGCCATAAAGGAGGAGGTAGAGCACGTATTTTCAGCGCTGGTTTATGGTATATAAATTACTTGTCGTGTACGTTACTGGTGGACACAAGGCTCTGACTATAATAACCGCGGTGTGTGAATTGTGTGTGTATATATGGCTATAGATAAATACTTCGGGCAAGATGTTCACCCCGACTGATTTGCTGTGTTGGCCTTCCTTGCTTTATTTCTAAGAGGCAACATAAAAAAGCCCCTCACTAAAGCCAGATCCACCAAGAACCAGTAATTACGCCTCCATCTGGCTGGCACCCAGCACCAACCCATTGCTCACCAGAGAGGTTTATCATGCCAACCAGAGCAGATTGGGTGCACAGCCTCAGCAGTGCAAATAAACAAACCCTTTGGGCAATATCTGAGCACGAATGAGCCTGTGAAGATGATCATGGTTCTTCTAAGAGCAGTTCAGGCCAACATGCGACTGCTACAGAGCTCTTTCTCTCTTGCACATGCTGCCTCAGTTTCCCTTATTTTAATAGAGCGGGAAAATGCTTTTCTTTTTCAAACAACACGCAATTAGCCCCCAAAGCCACTTACCAAGGGATGCCGTTAATGCCCTGGCACATACATTGGTCTTGCCGGTGGCATCTCCCTGTCTGTGCTGAGCAGAAGGTGAGAGCAGACGCCTCAGCCGCTTCTGCAGGGACATGCCCTGGGGAAGAGGGCATGGGACCTCACAAAACACACCTGGGTACCCCTCCACTGCCGTTTAGCCACGCCAAGGCTAGGGAGCAAGTTCTTCGTGCTGGGCAGTGAGACGGTGCCTCTCTCCCTTGTGTCGCGCAGAGATCGATGCCCCCAAGAACCTGCGGGTGGGCTCGCGGACGCCTGCCAGCCTTGAGCTTGCCTGGGACAACAGCGAGGCCGAGGCGCAGAGCTACAGGGTGGTCTACAGCACCCTGGCTGGGGAGCACTACCATGAAGTCCTAGTGCCACGTGATACCGGTCCCACCACCCGGGCCACCCTCGCAGGTATGCATGCACCCACCTGCCCTTCCTCTCCCTTCTCCTTCTCCTCCTCCTCCCCGCAAGCAGGTAGCACAATGGAGAGCCCAAACCAGCACCAATGCTCAGCTGCCTTTATGCTGGCACATCCTTGGGGCTGTTTTGGACTTCAGTAGTTACCGGCGAAGTTTTCCTTGGGATGAGGTTCACTTTCCCCTCTGAGGGTTTGAATTTGAGCACTGAGTGATACACGGCCAAGCAATGCACCCTCCAAGCAATGCACCCCCCAAGCAATGCACCCCCCAAGCAAGGCTGTGTCCAGGTGCCAAATATTGCTGGCAAGGTGCAAAGTGAGAAATGAGGAGAGGTGACCTTTTTAGGCTAATCTAGAGCAAAATGCTATTTCACCCTTCTTTTTTTTTCCTCTCTCCTTGCTGGGGAAGAGTCGCAGGTGCTGATGCCCCATAGGCAGCGACAGGGAACCCAGTTTGTTGCCTTTTCCCAAATTAGGCACAAAGCAGACCCAAAGCCAGGGCTGCTAGTTTTGAGCAACTCTTTCAAGCAACACATTACGGAGGCCAGCAAAGAAGGTGCCATGAAAAAACTGTGAACACAACCAACCTCCTGCTGCCAGGAAAGCCCCAAACCACCTTTTTTCAGAAGCACAGTGTGAGACCTGGTTTCCTTTTTTTCACCTAGAACTGCTTGCCTGACAGATTTGCAGCTCTGGTGGCCAGCAGGACTAGGGCAGGGATCATCCCCCTGGGGAGGCTGCCCCGAGAATCCTGGGGTCAGTTTGGGACCCCTCATTCCCAGAAGGACCTGGAGGGGGTGGAGCGTGTCCAGAGAAGGGCAACGGAGCTGGGCAAGGGTCTAGAGCGCAAGTGTGGTGAGGAGCAGCTGAGGGACCTGGGGATGTTGAGCCTGGAGCAAAGGAGGCTCAGGGGAGACCACCTGGCTCTCCACAACTCCCTGAGAGGAGGTTGGAGCCAGGGGAGGTTCGGGCTCTGCTCCCAAGGAACAAGCAACAGGACAAGAGGAATCAGCCTCAAGTTGCCCCAGGCGGGGTTTAGGTTGGAGCTGAGGAACAATTTCTTCCACACAGGCTGCCCAGGGCAGGGGTGGAGTCCCCAGGATCCCTGGAGGGGTTTCCAAGCTGTGGAGATGTGGTGCTGAGGGACACGGGGTAGTGGTGCCCTGGCAGCGCTGGGGGAATGGTTGGATTCAATGATCTTTAAAGTCTTTTCCAACCAAAATGATTCTGACCTTTTTCAAGCAAAGAAAAGGCTTACTTACACACATACAAATAAAAGCTTACTTGTTCAGGTTGAAGCTCTTCAGTATGGCAGGGTAACAGGTTCTTCCACATTGACTCTCCTTGTCCTCCTGGAGCCTTCCGGGCCAAAGAGAGCTCAGGCATCTCTGCCATATGAAACCAGAGGAGTCAGCCGAGTGGGAAAGTTCAATGTGAAGTTACGGGCACAGCAGCACCAAGTCACGAGAAAAGCTGGAGGGCATGAAAGCAATTAGAGCAGTTAGCTTGAAAAACGTGGCATGCAAAAAAAAAAGAAAGAAAGAAAACTGCTCAGGGTAGCTCTGCTGCGTTCGTGATGAGGACACGCATGGAAGAGCGGGATGAGATCAGAGCCCCAGTGCTGGTCACCTGCTAGCTTCCTTCTAGGACATTGACTGCCACTAGTGACAGAGCCCGAGCTTGCCTTAAAGGACTTGGCAGCCTCAAGGCTCTTGTTTTTCTCAAGAAAAATAAATAAATAAATAAATGAAAAGCTGTCGAGTCTCTACCAGACTCGGGCAGGGCTACAAGAAACCCCCCCAGGAGCAAGCTCCGGAGATGCAGAGACTTAAGTCAATAGCGGTGAGCAATTTTTATATAATGCCTCTCCATCATCACCTAAGTGCATTGCTTCTAGTTCCCAGGGCACTATGTAATAACCCAGTTTCTTTGAGGCAAAAAAAAATCTAATCATAGGAAAAACTAATCCAGAAAACATTCTGTTGGAAAAACAACACACCAGGATAGCCGTGGTGTGGATGGCAGGTGACCCTCTCTCATAGCTCTGTTACACACGTGATAGCCTCACTCTCTGAAGTCTTGCTGCACATGGTGCAAAGCCCCTTGGGGTGGGTCCCCAGCCATCCAGGACCTGGTGGGATCCACAGCATGAAAGTAACCAGCAATTCCTTCAGCTGCCTTCATCTACCTGTAGGAAATGCGGAGAGAAACAGCGCTGAGCAGAGCTCAGAACAATCAAAGATTCAGTCTTCGAAACACAGCAAGCCTTGCCCTGTCTTTTCAAAATCAGCATTTGGACAGAAAGATCTGAAATTTTGCTCTACTCAAAGAAGCTGGAGCAGGAACGGCATCATTTTCTATGCTCTTGTTCATTCCTTCTTCCTCCCCAGGATAATTCTGACACTTACTGGGCAGGGGTGAACAGGGTCCATCCCTTCCCAACCCCCAGCACCACGACTGCACCATAGCAAGAGGAGAGGAGCAGGGGATGGAGGCTTCCCTCCCTCCTGGCCTCTCAGGGAAGGTTTTGGTGCCTTCAGGAGATGGTTGCCCCTGGGCAGGGCAGGGTGAGGCCAGGCTGGAGGGTTTATGGCTTTCTCTAACCGCATGGGAAAGATCACGAAGCACAGGAAGGAGGGGAATAAAGCCACTGGCAGCCAAGCAGAAGTGACAGGCAGAGGCAGGAGATGTCCCATGGAGATAAAGCAGTGATCAGCAAGAGGTGAGAGAGAAAGGAGCCGGCTGAGGTTGATTCCCACATCCCTTGAGAGAGGCTCCCCAAGGAGCAGCCCTTGACTCGGTCCCTTGAAACGCTGCGCCTTTCCTAATTAACGTGCATTTCATTTACCCTGCATAATTTATTTCTCTTTGAGACAGCCATCCAGTGACAATATTTGATGGCGAACGGCTTTGGAAACAAATATAGCTACTTTATCGGTCCCGACTCAGCTCACAGGTGGTTTCTACCTTGATGCCAGCAATTACAGAAGATCTCGTCAACAACTTCTAAAAATTACTTATTCCTGAGCCAGAATAATCCAAATCCCCTGTCCAAAGGCAGCCACAGGGATTTTTAGAAAAGCCCAGCTCTCCTGCAACCCGTGGAGGAACCGCTGACCTGTGGGAGGGTTGCTCACCCCAGGGATGCTCAGGAGGGTCCCCCCTGTCCCCATCCATGGTGGTTTGGTGGTTACACCCCAAAGCCACCCAGCCAGGCTCTGCTCTCACACTCCTTCATGTCCTTTGCACCCCTGGCAGATCTGGTGCCGGGGACAGAGTACGGCATTGGGATTTCGGCCGTGATGGACAGCCAGCAGAGCGTGCCGGCCACCATGAACGCCCGGACCGGTGAGTTTCGCCGCATTCCGTGCCCAAATGCTGGCTCCTATGGCTCAGATGTCCCCACGGGATGGTCCGTGCATGGGGACAAAGGTCTGCACCAACCCTCTCTCACAGAGCTTGACAGCCCTCGGGACCTCCTCGTGACAGCCTCCACGGAGACTTCCATCTCACTGGCCTGGACCAAAGCCACAGGTCCTATCGACCACTACCGCGTCACCTTCACCCCCGCCTCGGGGATGGCCTCTGAAGTGACAGTGCCCCGGGATAAGTCGCAGCTCACCCTGTCAGAGCTGGAGCCCGGGACAGAATACACCATCTCCATCATCGCCGAGAGGGGACGCCAGCAGAGCCTGGAGGCCACCGTGGATGCCTTCACAGGTAGAGAAAGACACATTGGGATGGGGCAAAGGACATAGAGCGCTACCCCACATTGGCATCTCCACCAGCCCACTACCTCCCCAGCCCCAGAAGTCTTGGGGTGGTGATGGGAATGAGAGCTGGGGGCAATGAATCCACGCAGGAGCAGGCCTGCTGACCTCAGAAGGAGGATGGCTGACTAGCGTGAGGGGACTGTCTCTTTTGCCAGCAGCACTGAGCATACTTGTTTGGCTGGAGACTCCCATAAGGACAAGGCAGGGTTAGGGAAATGGACATGCTGTCCTCTGTGGTCAGGGTGTTCTGCTTGTCCATCAGAAGGAGGAATGAAGCCCTGAGGGAGTTCAAAAGGATCTCTAGGTGAAAAGCCTGCAGTCAAGAAACCCAGGCAACACATACTGTCTGTAGTGGGACAGCACCATCGCCCATCATGTGGGACTGGGGTGGAGGGTGCTTGCAGGCAGAGCTAAGAAATGCACCATTTTCCCCCTCCTGGTTCTGCCTCTTGATCCCAGCACGGTTTCAGATCAACGGAGAGCCCAGAGCTCCAGCTTTGCCACCCTTCTTGGCTATTTCCCACACAAGTGCTGGGAACAACGCCAAGGCCGGGATCTGCAGAAAGTTGGGGTTGCATCTCCCTCCTCCATCTTGCAGGGGTCCGGCCCATCACGCAGCTCCACTTTTCCCAGCTGACGTCCTCCAGTGTGAATGTCACATGGAGCGACCCCTCCCCACCAGCAGACCGCCTCATCCTCACCTACAGCCCCCGGGATGAGGAGGCAAAGCAGCAGGTCACTCTCGACGGCACCCACAGGCACATCAGCCTGACAGGCTTGCAGCCATCCACCGAGTACCTGGTGTCACTGGTGGCTGTTCACGGCACCATCAGCTCTGAGCCTGTCGTGGGCTCCATCACAACAGGTACCATAAGCCCAACCTCACCGGGCACAGGATCCTGTCGGGATGGTGGGCGGGGGCCACGGAGGAGACCTGCTTCCCACAGCTTTGCTTTCTGCAATCAGGGCTCGGGGATCGACGCACCGAAGGACCTCAGGGTGGGCAACGTCACCCAAGAGTCCATGATGGTCTACTGGAGCTCTCCCATCGCTGCCTTCGACCACTATAGAATATCGTACCGCTCTGCTGAAGGTAATGGGTCAGACCATTCTTGCTCATGCTTGGAGCTCGCAGCTGCCAACCCTCCCTCCATCCACCGGTGCGAGCAATCCAACAGGTCATCCTCACCCCTGGCAGCATCCCAGTGCCCTGGGCAAAGCCACCGATACCTGCGATGGACCAAGAGGCTCTGGGGATGGAAGGACAGGGTGTCTGGGATGAGGATGGGGAGGGACCACTGCAGCCAAGGGCCAACTCGTCACAGAAGCGCACAGGGAGTGACTCTGTGCCCTCCCCAGGGATGGTTAATTCAGGGCTCAATCTTGAAATCCCGCTGCACTCAGCAACCCTCTCTTGGCACCAGTTTTGCCTATGATGCTGAAAAGGTGAAGCCAGCAGCGTGATGGGTGCAGAGGTGTGCACCTGCAGCCACAAAACCCAGTCACCCCCAGTATCAGCCCCGGAGAGGCCTTGTGACATTGCCCTTCCCTCCCGAGCACCCTCTGTACCTGAGGGATGGGGCCAGCCATGATGCCAAAGCTCTTGGCTTCATCCCCACAGGGAGGACAGACAGCGCCGCCATCGCCAGAGATGTCACCGAGTATGCCCTCCACCACTTGCAGCCCGCTACCAAGTACGAGATCGCGATGAAGACCGTGCGGGGCCGGGAGGAGAGCGAGGTGGTCTCCATCACCGCTTACACAGGTAGGAAGGAGCTCCTGGTGGGCAGGTGGCGGTCAAACTGGCCCAGGATCAGCCCCAAGCAGGGCTGGCAGCCCCTGCTTGCACTAGGAATCAGGCAGCTGAGAGCATGCTGGAGCTCATGCCAGCCTGATGCAAGCTCAAGATAAGCGAGGCTCACAAGGGCCCAATGTGGACTTTTGAAGAATGTCTAAGCAAGGCTTTTCCCAAATATGCATGGCTAGTAGCCAGGGGGGAGTGGTAAATCTGTACTGGGGATGGGGAAGCCAAAGATAGGATGTTGGGCAACCATGACAACCTTTCCTAAAGGGAGTAGACTTCCAGAAATAATCCCTGGGGAATCCCAGATACAAACAGCATCTACTGCAAGAATAAAACCCTCAGCTACCCCCAGATTCCTCAAAACCTAAAAAAACCCCAAGCCTAACATCCCAGGCTTTGCGTCAGGAGAACAGTGGAAGAGAAGCCCAGGTAGCAGAGCAGCAGAAGATACGACATCTCTGCTCTCCAGCTAGGGCAGCGATAACTCCTCTGCAGGGACATGTGCCTGGGCAGCAAGGCAGGACCATAAAAGATGGGCTACAAGAAGCCCTCCTCGTTCATAGCCCAGTCTCTCAGTGTATCTGCCTCTCTGAATCTGTCCCCCATGCAGCCATGGATGCTCCCTTGGGGGTCACGGCCACCAACATCACCCCCACTGAGGCGCTGCTGCAGTGGAACCCACCGCTGTCAGATGTGGAGAGCTACGTCGTTGTCCTCGCCCACCGTGCAGGTACACTGGGGCTCCATTTCAGCTCACCTCCACCTCTCCCCCCACCCCAAATCAGGGCTCGGGGGGTACCCTCCACAGAGGGAGTAGAGGAGGAGCCCTTGATTCAGAAGGACAGCAGCTAGACAGGTTGGCAGGGCTTTGCCTCACCCCCAGACACCAGCTCCTCACGTGCAGGTCCCATAGCACATGTTTTCCACTGCTGCCCACCACCTCAGAGCGTGGCAGTCCACACAGGAAAAGACTGATGTCTTTCCGCGTTGCTAACTGGTCCAGCAGCAGAGCCCGGGGCAAGCAAGTGCCCATGTCACAGAAATCTGGTGTGTGGCAAACTCAACAAAACCCACCATTGAAGGGAAAGAAAGAATCAGGCAAACACAGGGGCTGTGGGAAAAATAAGACCATCCTTCAGACTGAGCACAGCTCGGCTGCTGCACAGTAGCTCACGGCGTTTCCACCACATAAATGAGGTCGTACCCAGAGGCACGCTTTGGAGAACCGCCTTGAACATCTACCCTAACTCATCTCTTTTGGCTTACAGCTGCTGGAGAAACAATTCTGGTGGATGGAGTTAACCAGGAGTACCAGCTGACCAATCTCTTGCCCAGTACCACCTACACAGTCTCTATGTACGCCACCAACGGGCCTCTCACCAGCCAGACCGTCCTCACCAACTTCACAACTCGTATGTACAATCACCGACTGTTACCCACCCTTAACCAAACATCCACCCCAGGAAAAGCACCCAACAAGGCTGAGCCAAAGCTTTTGTCTCATACACACGGGTGTAGAAGTAGCCATGTGCCAAAAGGACACCCAAATACCAACACTGGCCACAACACACAACAGAATTTTGATTGCAGCAAGCATCAACCATCATTTCCACTCTTTGAACACCCACCCACCCTTTTCTTTGATTTCCCCTGGATGTGGTTTCCCAAGAAGACCCTTGACCAGGTCTTTTTCTTGTCCAAGGCCATAGTCCAGAAGCGCACTACAACCCATTTTCCTTACAAGAAGCTTGACAGGCCCCCATAGGACATGTATTTAAGAGCCATTACCCTTTAGAGAACATGCAGGTAGAAGAGGACTCTTAGAGGGTTTGCAGAGCTCTGTTCAAGGCTGGGGATGGGTGATGAGGCCTGGAAACTGAGGACGAGGATGGACTTTGGGCTGCAGCTGAGGGTGGCAAGGGTGAATCCCAGTGCACCAAGCTGGGAAGCGGGGCTGGGGCAGTTGTGCGTGAAATCTTCCATTTCCTTGGGTCTCTATCCACCCTTGCAGTTTTGGATCCTCCAACAAACCTGACTGCCAGTGAAGTCACGCGACGGAGTGCTCTGCTCTCCTGGGTGCCTCCCGTGGGAGAGATCGAGAACTACGTCATGACCTACAGAACCACTGACGGCAGCCGGAAGGTGAGTGAGTCCTCACAAAGAAAGAGGCTTGTTAACTCGGCGAGTAACATGGCCACGGAGAAACAAGTAGGAGAAACCCAGCAAAGCAAAAGAATGGATGCTCACTAGGTCAGGGAGAGACCAGAAGAGCAGATGCTACTTTCTGTGTGAGCAACACTTTAGAAGCAGGGAAAGATTGCCTGGGGCAAAACCTTTCCACACACCTGCAGGTCTGGGCATACCTGGAAAGTTTTAGAAGAATGGGGGAAATTCACAACTCATGAAATACAAGCAAGCTGAGGCAGGAGAAAACTATCCCACAAAACAAGAGGCTGAAAACACCGTTTGCCCTTCTTGCAAAAAGGAGGATAGGTACAGGCAGCTAACTAATCCCACTGGACAATTTATCTGATTACTTAATGAGCATGCCCATATCTGCCAGGCTGGAAGAGCTGCTACAGATGTGATCTGAAAAACGTCACCGCAAATAGTCTCGTTTCCTTTGCCAGTGTGACCAACTCACAGTGGCGAGAGGATAAAGGTTCTGCAGAAGGGTTCGACATAACGTTACGTGGCACTGGCTAACGACCAGAAAAAATAATTGTAGGAGTCAAAACTGTCTGCGAACCAGCTCTGGCCAGCGCTGTTACTTTTGATGCTTGGGCGATCAGTCCTGCCCTGTACCGAGGGCACACTGATCCCAAACGGAGCACAGAGACTGCAAATATTTATATCTCCCATGTCCAAATCCCCCAAACCATCCCAAACATATTCACTGACCTCATGCTGACTTAGTCCAGGGGTGTGACCAGCCATGCAACGCTCCTTGGCCAGGCACCATGGGCTGTGGTAGTTTGTTGCTTCCCTTCCCTCCTCGCTTGCTCTTTAGGCTCCCCATCGCTTTTCTTATCTGTTGCTCTTGGTGTCTACCTCCTTCTGGGACCCATGTACAGGAGCTGATTGTGGACGCTGAGGACACGTGGATCCGGCTGGAGGGGCTTTCTGAGACCACAGAGTACACGGTGCGCCTGCAAGCTGCCCAAAACGCCGTGCGGAGCGGCTTCATCTCCACCACCTTCACCACAGGTGAGGACTGGCACCACATCCGCTCGGCAAGCTTAGCCCACATATGCTGCTGGCAGATCTGGACTGATTTTATGGGCTTTTCTTCCCCAGCAGCATTTCATCACGATCTACAGACAGGTAAAGTCATTGCCATGACTCACAGTGCTGCTTTGCTACAAAAAGTTAATGGCTCAAGGATCTGTAACACAAACACAGGAGTCAGCCCAGGGCAAGGGGATTTGAGCTTCAGACCAGGAACCATCTACCAGGCCCTTTACTTTACCTGTGTCCCTCCTCAAATGCATAAATAGAGGGGGAAAAACCCATCATAAATGTCAACAACATGTATCAACAGGTATACTTGAGTGAGTGGAGAGAAACCCACCCGGTCTCTCCGCACCATAGACATAGTCTGATTGCTCACAGGTACCATAGAATGGTAGAATAGTTTGGGTTGGAAAGGACCTTTAGAGGTCATCTAGTCCAACCCACCCCTGCAGGAAGCAGAGACATCTGCAACTAGAGCAGGATGGCCTTGACAACCTGACCTTGCAACTTTCCAGGGATGAGCCATCCCTGGAAATATGAAGCAGGTCCATTTCCACTACCATCAGTGGAGTCACAGACAGCGGAGCCAGCATGTCCACAGGACTTTGGTCCACCAATTTTATGTAACTGCATTATTTGCTCCCTCTCTAATTCTAGAGATGTCACAATTCACTAAGGCAACAGGAATGGTTTCCCTTCCAAATCAAAGAGTAGCCATCCACAGCCGTGGGAGCTACTCCTAATAGGCAGAGTGCCAACACTTGCAAGACTGAAGCTGGCATGAAAATGTCACCATTGCCCCCACCTTTTGCACCCATTCGTGTCAGAAGCTGTGCAAAGCATATCATCCTCACCCTCTCTGAAAAGCTTTGCTGGTCCAGAGCACTTGAGTGCATTTATTCAGGACTGAATGCAATTACTTTTCTCCTGGGCTTCAAAAGCACTAAGAAGCCTGAAGATGATGTCCACTGAAATTCCTCCCATCTGCACTGCTCGTTTGATTTGGAGAGCTTTCTTTGAACATGCTGTGGATAAACTTCCCCCATCACAGTTACATGCAAAGGTCCCTTTCACCTGCTTTTAAGAGATGATAGAAACTATCAATGTCAACAAAAAAGAAGAGAGAAGATTCTTCTCTAATGCATCCACAGATTGGGCTTTCCTGTTTTTCTTGCCTCTTACGTGGGCACAGAGCCAGTACAATTTAGATAGGCGACAGAAAAATGTGTGTAACCACTGAGGCTTTCAAAGAGTCAGAGGCGAAACTGCCCACAGCTGGGATAAAGCAGCAGAAGCCCGCTCATGGCAGGTAAGGAGAGCACCGTTTCCACAAAACACAAACGCCAGACCTTGCTGGTGTTTGAGACACCATTGGCAGCTGATGAAGTGTTCGAATACGGGCTTGATTTGCTTTTACGATGAAGACAACAAGACACTAGTCTCATCATAGAATGGTTTGGGGTGGAAGGGATTTTAAGGATCATTTGGTTCCAAACCCCTGCCATGGGCAGGGACACCTCCCACTAGAGCAGGTTGCTCAAGGCCTCACTCAACCTGGCCTTGAACACTTCCAGCGATGGGGCATCCACAGCTTCTCTGGGCAACCTGTGCCAGTGTCTCATCACCCTCAGAGTGAAGATTTTCTTCCTAATATTTAGGCTAAATCTCCCCTCGTCCAGCTTAAAGCTGTTTCCCCTCATCTTATCACTACAAACTCTTGCAAAAAGCCCTTCCCCAGCTTTTTCCCCCAATTTCTCCCCCGCTTACCCCATGTATCGATGGGACAGCAGCACCCAGGAACAACCTCTGAGGTGATGCAGTCCAAGGGCAGTGCCCCTCAGCAGAGGATCGGGGGCAGCGATACAATTGACTCTGGCAGCCCATCAGGACACTTTGCAGGGAACAAAGGCTTGTCTTGAGAGACGTAAAAAAAACAAAACCCAAAAAAAAAACCCAGCCCAGAAAAGAAAACAAAACCCAGGCTTAATTTAAATTGTTTTGCTTCCTTCTACTCACAGTACACATCCCGGGGTTCTTCCATCCCCTCTGACACATTAATAGCTCGGCCTCTTTGTTCCATGTTTGCATAACGTTCTTGGGGAATTGTATACAGACGGGACAAAAGGAAGAAACAGATACAGTATTTATAATTTATAGCAGTTTGAAACGTCTTTCAAGGTCTCCTTGGCTCTTAAAGATATGAATATAAATTAAGAAGCAAGTAATCTCCGCAGAACTCAGGGGAGCCCAAAGTGGTTTGTCTTTTGAAGCAGCTTTCATTGTTGGATACTGTAAAATGCAAAGGCTGTCTCACCAGACCTTCCATTACAGACCATGGAGATGGGAAAAAACAGGGGACCTTCAAAATTTGGACAAAGTGCTGACCTCTGAGTCTTCAGGTTGCAAGGGTGTGAGGAATAGACCCCAATGGGAAATGGCAGACAAGGGTCTGTACCTTAGTCCTGCAGGGTATGACACAGTTGTTATGGACACAAAACAAGTCCTTTGCACCTTCTCAATGCATAACTGAGACATCCTCATAAGCCATACCCACATTGCCAGCTCTGCAGTCATTTCTTTACCATGAAAGGTTGGACTAGATGATCCTTGAAAATCCCTTCCAACTTCATATTCTATGATTCTGTGATCCACTTACTCCATCATCCATATGTACCAACAGTAAAGAACAAGACATATTTCCCACTTTCACCTTAAATGAGAAAAAATTGAACCCAGAGTTGTCATTCCAAAGCTGCTGGGGTCTTGTAGTAAAGACTCTCTTCAACTCTGGCCCCCAAATGAGACATTTCTTCATCAGAGGACACCTGGAGCACAGCCCATGCTGCCCATCTCTAGCATCTCGCACAGCCTAACTCCTGCTCACTTTGGAAGTTACAATCAGCCTGGCATAAACCCACCACCACTTCCAAGGGCACGGATCAGGAGAAACCTCCTGGCACTAGTAAAGTCACAAAACTTGTTTGAACCTGCCAATCCTGAGAGGCGAACAGGGTTTGGTCTTTTCACAGCTATCTAAAGGAGCTGATGACAGCTTAACCCCCACGGTTTCAGACACGGTGCAGAAAGATGAGCCAAGAAGTGACATCCCTCATCCTTCACAGTGACGCTACCGCACAGCTTTCCAATAAGAGACATATGGGAGATTAATTAATATATGCACACATTGTTTTCCATGAAATCCACTGATCTTAGCGGCACATCTCAAGTCCCACCACCTCACAGAACAACTCAGAACACAGAAGCCAAGTTAGACCTTTCCTGGTTTGCAACAAGCGGGGCCTGAGGCATGTGGAAATGGTGTCATTCTGCCTACATTTTGCCTTTTCTGTTTTTTTTTAAATTTCACAGGTGGTCGTGTCTTTGCCAACCCTCAGGACTGCGCCCAGCACCTGATGAACGGGGACACGCTGAGCGGCGTCTACACCATCTCCATCAATGGGGATCTCAGCCAGCGAGTGCAGGTCTACTGCGACATGACCACTGATGGAGGTGGCTGGATTGTGAGTAGCTACACAGTTGTCCTACGTGTTGTCCCCGTCGCGGAGCAATCTAGCCTCAGCCCACCAGCCCAGCCAAGCACCACGCTGTGCAGGAACGACAGCAGGCTTCATATCGCACGCTTCATTTCCCACGCCACGGGGAACAGCCCACGCTCCAGTAATAATAGTTACACTTGGAGGAATGCCCTTTGATTTATTGGACATGTTTGCAGGGCTTCTGGAAAGCAAAACCTGAGAGCGAAGCTGATTTATTGCTCTAAAAATGAAATTAATGGCCAACAGCTTTCGTGGGGAATGATTCAAGCTGCCTGCAGGAGGAGGATGGCAGGCATCGCCCCCACAGAGTCCGCACAGGAGTATTTTAGAGGAGAATGCCTGTTTGGCTTTTGAATTGCACAAACACTGCTTGTCTTGACGCAGATGGACTGACAGCATAAGTAAATAATGCTCTGGTGCTTTGATTTGATTTGTCAAATGCTTGCTTACATGCATTACACAAAACTCCTCTAGATGTAAAGTAGGGGGGGGAAAAAAAAAGATAGAGGGTTTCCTCAAGTGCTGATTTCTAACATGGATGTTATTTTAGGCAGGAAATTTCTCTCCACCTCACTCTGCTCCAGAGCATCCCCTTGGATACCGCAAAAAGATCCAGCCAAAAGCAGAACCACATGCAAGAAAACCAGAGGCACTGGGTGTCAGAGCAGAAGGCTTGAGAGCTGATTCCTTCCTACTATAGCATTGATCTGCCTCGGACACAGAATCATTGCATTTAGATCAGGAAAGAACTTTCAGATCGAGTCCAACCATTAACCCAGCACTGCCAAGTCCATTACTAAACCATGTCTCTCCGAACTACATTTCCACAGTTTTTCAGCCCCTCCATGGCAGCCTGGGCCAGGCCTTGCCAACCATTTAGGGAAGAAATTGTTCCTCATATCCAAACTAAACCTCCCCTGGTGCAACTTGAGGCTATTTCCTCTTGTCCTAACCCTTGTTTCTTGGGAGAAGACACCGACCCCACCTGGCTCCAACCTCCTTTTCAGGGAGTTGTAGAATCATCTAAATATCTCTTCAGCTTCTCTACCTGCACAAGAGTTAATTGCATGGCTGCAACTAACAGTAACTAGACAGGCATTGCAATTTTCTCCCCTGAAAAGCGCGATAGAAAGATAGAAGCATTGTCTCTATTTTGTGCACCCCATCGTGGCTGCAGCTAAGCACCCACAGCTGCTCACTCACTGCTTCCCACCCCCCATTGACATCCTCTCCTGTGGGATGGGAAGGAGAATTAGAAGGGAGAAAAAAGGTGAGACCCCAGGGGTTGAGATAAGGAGAGTTTCACAGAGCAATACAAAGAGAGAATAAAACAACAGTAATAATGGTATCAATGAAGATGAGAGACAAAGAGAGTGACAGAAGCTGGAAAGGCTCTACCTGTGCTAGAGATGCCAACCTTCCCAGTTCCAGCCACACTAAAGCAAGTTGAAAACA
>WEIS01094746.1:1423-12572 GCA_013389965.1 Todus mexicanus
TCCAACGGGTTTTTGTATGCAAAATTGTTAATCCTCATTGATCTCCTAGGCTTAATTGTTTTGTTGAACAACTCGGCAGCAGAGCTAGATGTCAGCTTTGGCTGTAAATGCATTATCTTGAAGGTAAGCTTTTCATGTAGTTCCAGGAAGGAGGAGATGGAATAAACATATTATACCCATGCAATAGAATTACTCATGTGCAATGTAAAACCGCTATTATGTACTTGCACTTACAACCTGGAACTACAATACCATTAAAGTGGAATTCTGCTGTTGATTTCAATCATATTAAAAAAAATAAAAATAAAAAAATAACTGAATCAATTTTAAAAGGACTGCTAATATCTAAATAGGCACATTTTAAATGTATACACGGAATTTAGAGTATATATTAATAACACAGGCTAACTACAAGCTTTTATTTCAAACATATAGAGAAACAAACCTCTAATGGCTGTGCATGATAATGATCTGTAGGATCCTTCAGTTCTGCAGCCTCTTTCATCAAACGTTTGACAGCTGAAAAAGAAAGGTAAGACATAAAAGTGAATAAAAGAGTATTTTAGACAAACACACATTTCTTGAAGTGCTGCTTTCAGTAAACTAATCTTTTTCAGCACATCCCAGCTTCTTCACTGCATTTAATAGTCCAAGACACAATATAAATTACTGACGCTGAATAAACCTTAAATGAGTTACATAAGCACAAAGGAACTAAGTAGTTTTACATTATTAACTACACCCAAGCTATGTGGAAAATCAGGTGTCATTAACAGAGTTTCAGACTTTAAATACAAGACGTACAAGACTAATAACCTCAATATTTTATCATAAAGGACACCATGTGCATCTTTAAACAGTTGCTGAAAAGCTTTATCCTGACATGATTACTCCCTTAATTATTTCAAAGGGGGTCACAATAAGATTTGAGAGAAATCAACATGAAGACATGAAGTTTTATACTAGATTTGAAAATGCATATGCCCAGCCAGAAAAATTTACCCAGGGTCTTTATAATTTGAACCTACTACTGAGGCACACAGAGGTGTTTTTCTACCTAAATTCAGAATAGTCATTAGTTACCCTCTCCAATCTTCTATTTCTGAACCACTGGCATCACTTGTGTTTTCTCTACCTCCTTTTTCCTTCCCCTTTAGTAAGTTCTATTACATCCCTTGTCCTGCCAGATACCCTCACCTGCATCGTGCATTAACGCCTAATAAAGAACTCAGCCAAACTGAAGAGCAGAATAAACTTCAAAACGACAGATAAGAAATTCAAGCATGCCAACTCATGAATAAGGTTAGGTAAAGAGTTCTTACTCTCTTCTACTTACTGGAAAAAGCAAGCAAATACCAACTACCTCTTTAAGCAACAACGTAGGAACAGGATCCCGTAATCCATCCTCCATATTGAGTTTGAACTATGGATGTTCCTCCCACTCATGTAATTACCTACCTACAAAAAAAAGGAGAAACACCGCCCAAATTCCCTTACAGTGTAAGCCTAAAAATATGGTGAAAATGAACCGTAGTTTCTCGATCTACAAGGATCGCCAGCTGACTGTAGGCTGCACAGCATGCTCAGGCTCCAGGGCTTTACTCACTTTCACCACGCTGTGAGGGAAGCTACTCTTACCCTCCAGCTAAGAATTTTGGTATCAAATTTACTGTGAAAAGTTCTTTTCCTCCTTCGCACTTCTTGACAGCTATAAACAACAGTTCAAAGTTTCTTGCAACCCAAGAAGGAAACAGACTACTCAGAAATTTGCTACCGCCAGTTGTCCCAATTCTGCTGCTGCCAGTGGGAGGTGCCAATTAAACACCCGGCAGAGCCCATGAGGTCACACAGCGTCTGGGCTCTGCTGAACAACAGTCTGTCTCTTTCATCTACATTAACGTTTATCAGTTCATTAGCGAGTAATAATAAGAAAACCAGCCTGGACCAGAAAAGGCTTCAGACCCAGCACTGCTTCACTGCCAACAAGCCTGGACACTCGCCTTCAGAAGAAGAGTGGCACGCAGCAGGATAAGTAAATTCAGGAGTGAACACCCCATGAAGCAAAAGGGTAACCATGAGAAAACTGAGAATGCATATAATGAAGCCTAACAACGAAAGAAGAGTCATGAACAAGGCAGACAACTCTGGTATTCAGATTTCCCAGATGAGGGACCAGCATAGGAAAGAAAAACAGTCCCCCTGTATCAACATCACAAGCAGTTACTGATGTTAACTGAGGGAAATCTAACTCGTAGAGAAAAAAAAGAATTTCAAGACCATTCTACAAAAGCCTACCAACACTCAGAAGGGTTTGTACGATCTTTGGCAACGCACGTTGTCCCTTCAGATTTGTCTCAAAAGGAACAGTGTTTTTTATTGCTTTAGCTTCAAGGCTGCCCCCTGGGTGCTGAGCACCAGCAGCTGGGTGGCAGAAACACAGAAACCAGGGGTCTGCACTAAGAAGTTAAAGACAGCAGCCAGGTGGGCTCCTGTTAAGTAGAATTACAATGAAAGCAGTTTAAACAATGGGGGGTTACCTATTTTTTTGTGTTTTATTAACAGTGATAATGTGTATTATTTTTTCATAGCATTACTTTACTACCAAGAAGCCAGACTACAGGTATTTTAAGAAGCCAGAATAAAATACACAGAAAGAATATGAAATACCATTCCATTTTTGGAGCATGAAATAGAGCAAAATGGACAATTCAGCTTTTATATACCATACAGATAATCCGCTTGTAAGAAATTTTCAGTATTAAGCAACCTAGGATATCTTAAGGAAAAAAAAAGCACATGTATATGAAGAAGGGCTGAGAGAGTTGGGGTTGTTCAGCTGAGAGAAGAAAAGGCTCTGGGGAGACTTTACTGTGACCTTTCAATACTTAAAAGTGGTTTATAAAAAAAGACTTTTTTTACTATTGCCTGTAGTGACAGGACAAGGGGAAGTGGTTTTAAGCTGAAAGACAGTAGGTTTAGATTTGACATAAGGAAGAAATTCTTTACGATGAGGGTGAGACACTGGAACAGTTTGCCCAGAGAACTTGTGGATGCCCCAACCCTGGAAGTGCTGAGGGTCAGGTTGGGTAAAGCTTTGAGAAACGTGATCTAGTGTAAAACTTCCCTATCCATGGATGTTGGAACTTGATTATCTTTGAAGGTCTCTCCTAACCCAAGTCATTCTGTGGTTCTATTTCCACACTGTTGACAAATACCAACTGACAGGCTGCAAAGAGCAAGCCTGGACTGATAAAGGTTCATTCTGAGAATGTGTGACTCAGTGAAGAAAGCAGTGAATTGTTTCTTCTTTAAGCATAGCTGCAGAGTTAAGAACATGGTCCCTCCTTCAGCTACTGAAAACCGCAATGGAAGAAACCACCATAATTCACAAAGTCTGACTGCAACAAGTACACGACATTCTTATCCAAACTTCCGATGCAAAATATGGTATTTCAGCCCACTTAAAAATCACACAAGCCATCTGAGTAAATGTTTGGCAAAGGCAATTCTGAAAAACAAGAACAGTTTGGGCCTATTCAAAATAAAGAACTGTAAACTGTCAATAAAAGTTAGAAAGTATCACTAATTCGGAAAAAAAAAAAAAATTCAAATTAAGACAAAATTTGTCCAAGACAAGTTTTAGAGACAAAATAATGAAGGTATTTTTAAACGTGGCATGACTGTCAGCATGCAAAATAACCATGCTTTCACAGGTACGCTCAGCAACCATTTATCATAATATTCACTGAAAATGAAAACTGAGGAAAATGGATTTCTGGGGTAACTCTAGAGAGCAAAGGAGAGTTCCTGCCCTGGCAGGAGGCACAGGATCTCTGCACCGCTCTGGGGAGGAAAGAGCAGGTGCTACAGGCCACAGGCTCCACCTGGCAGATCTGTCTCTTCTATTACACCGAGTTTATCACATTTGTCTGAAAAGCAAAATGTGGATGTTTAAAATACGAGAATCAAATTTAAAGCCACCAGCTTGCTTTAGGATTTAACCAGCAGTTGAATAATACAATTAATGAGCAGAGTTAGTGTAATGTATGCATGTTTGATTCGCACATTTATTTCTATCAAAACCTGTGTCCTGGTCAAATCCTACTTCTTATTAATGTTTACCTGGAGCTATCCTGAAACTACTTTTCAACACAACTGCTTGTCTTGGTTATATCTTGAAGTCATGTTAAAATAGTCCTGCTATCATCCCCAACCAGACTAGTTGGTAGTCTTCTGTATTTAATAAGGAAGGATTTGAGTTAATTTTTACATTATCAGTGAAAAGAGTAAATGTGGTAATCAAACAAGCTCACTGAGGCTATATTAATGTAAACACAACACACAATGTTGCAACAGGATTTATTTCAGCATAACAAAGCTGCACACCTTTTGCTCACTGGAAGGTCAGAAAATGTGACACAAGTTCCAACTCTTTCCAACAACCACCAAACCTGGACACCATTAAAAGCTTCCTGAAGATCTGATACAGCTTGTCTACAAAAGGCAGTAGTACCCTGGTACTCAACAAGAGCTCAACAAGAGAAACAGACCTGAGCAAGGGAAGGGGTGGAGGTGAGGTGGATGATGCAATCAAACCCAATTTAGGAAGCACAGGGAAGGCGAGGTCTCAGTTCAGCAAGGCTCAGCCCCTAGTACTTTACCACACGAGGAGAGCATTGAAAAAAATTCATATTTAAGTGATACAGCTCGTGTGTGACGGTATCTTCCTCAAATGGAGAGCAACCATTCATTCCACCAATTTTCACTTCTTCTGTTTGAAAAGGGAAGTACATAATAAGCAAATAAATAAAGGAATCTGAAGCAGCCAGCATAAAGCTAGAGATCTCATCTTTCAGTTGACTTATCTGATCTGGAAATAAAAAGGAATAAAACAACTTGACAGCTTTTACTGCTTCAGCAAATGCTTTCTGCTTTTTTTTTTTCTTTCTTTAATGGCTGCTAATTTCTCCCTCGCCCCCTTCATTTTAAATAAGATTTAGAGATTTACTCAGGAGAAATACAGAAACAGTTGTCATTTTTCCCCACAGCTCTCCTGACCAAGACAGCATATGCAGGGATGCAATTCATTTATTGAATCCATGTTTTCCAAAGAACTAGTAAAACTCTATAAAATTTCTCTGGGATGAAGGGGTTTGTAAATACTCAGCCCACTTAAGCAAGTGTAAAATACAAGTCATTTTTGTTACGTTTGTCTATTAATGATGTTACTATCCAAAATTAGGAAAAATATTAGAGAGTAACATTAGAAATATATTAAAAAAAAAAGAAACTGCACAATCAATTTGAGACAGGCATCAAGGCCCTTCGATCAGATGATGCATACGTCATAGATGACATTTTGGGAAAGTCTTTTTAAATCCAGCTGGCTTTGGGTGTTCCCCTCTTCACTCAATACCTGACTACTGAGCCAAGAGTGCCTCACCCATAGCTGGTGTAAGCACCATGTGACTTCAGAGCTCACAGTGTCACCATCACCACCAGTCCTCAAAGCGCCCAAACCACCTGGGAACCCGTTTGCCGAAACTGACTGCATTTGCATTCAAAAGAAAATCTCGTTACTAAAGACAACTTACTTTTTCCCTTACTTGAAATTTAAAGTGAATCACAGTCAGTCAGTAGTTCAACTACACAAAGACTGGATCATGAAATTAAAAAAGAAAAAAAGGAATAAATTTATGTGTAAAGAGCATAGTATTTCTTGTAAGTTGACAGAACTCAAAGAGCTTTGATGTTTTAAGGCAAAAAAAAAAATCACTAAGTGATACGGTCACTAAAGCATGCAAGAAAACACATTTAAAGGAAAGGGTCATAGCAAACTGAAGAGTTATGAAATACTTTTACTACAGCTTTTTGATACAGTATTTTTTAAGCAGCGTTGTACTCTCTAGAAAATGGTTTATTAAATCTAACCATACAGAGACTCTAACAGGTTCACAGTGACCTGCACTGTGGATGTGACACTGTGAACGATATTCAATCATTAGTGAATTAAAAACAGTAACAGGGGTGAAAAAGCACTTGACGCAAAAGTACCATGAAATATAAATTACAATCCTTTTGCAGAACAGTGTGTCAAATTGTACCTACTCTAGAGTTAACCTCACGTTACCACACTTTGAAGTGAGCACCACATTACTAAAGCTCTTCTCCTCTACCTCCACACTCGTTTTTAATTGTTCCCTCCCCCTGCTTCGTAACCCTTCAGAGTTCACATCTGTCTTTAAATAGATTTTTGAGTTCCTGTATGCATTTCTGTACGTCATTTCATAAAAACATGACTACATTTTCATAAGAATTTGCATATCAGTTTATAGTCAGTTGATTTTAAATCAAGACCCCATTTAAAGTTTCATTAGGACAGAGATACCTTATCTTTCTTCATAAAAAACCCCACATGTCCCAGTATCATCCACCCAAAACAAAATCCCTCGAAACTTACACTTGGGCAAGTCCTTAAACTACTGATGTGGAGAACACAGTTTATATTCTGTTTGTTTAAAGCTCTTTTCCAAAGTATTCCCAGTGGACTACACAAATCTTCGCTCTGACAACTTGTGGCTTAAGGATTAAAAGGGAAACAGGTAGCGAGTCTAGGATCCTTAATATCTTTTGTTATCTGTTAAAATTACATTCTTAACTTCCAATTCCGAGCAAGCCCCTTTGTTTACCTGTTACTTCCCTGCCTATCTTTTCCCTGAGGGGGGAAAGAGGGGAAAAATCAATCTGTCCCACGGGGTTTAGCCCTGAAACCCCTAAACGTAGACACAACTCAGCAACAGAAGCATGTAGAAACAGATGTACTCGCACCACACCATGCAAAGATTTTTAGATTTTCCAGTCTTCTAGAACTAGAAAGCCAACAGTGACTGCAACCTGTAACACTAACAATCCTTCCCATACTGCCAGTGATGACTTTTTATCAAACCTACTTCCTCCAGTGCTACAGGAATGGGCAAAACGTAGAAGAATTAAACTTCAGTCTCAGGTGAATAGCTCAACCATTCTGAAGTCACCTTTACCAAAATCTGCTATAGTTTCAACATTACTCTAAGCATCATAATCTGCAATAACACTACTTCTCCATACCAGAGAAATCACAGTATTCTGTCTAAATCAAAGCAAATGGGGATAACAAAGTCACTCATCATTCACTGCTGCTGTGATGCTCTCCACTAGCCAAGTTCCCATTTTATGCCGATCTTGTGTAACAAAATAAAAGAATTGTTCTTGTGTAATTGCAGAACTGTAACAACTGCCTGCGACAGCCATAGGTGCAAAATTGCTTTTATTTTAAAATTTGGGTTGATAGTTCCTTTGACTTCTGCCACAGAACAAATGGAAACACCATTTGCCAAGAGACAGGCCAGCTGCTTTCCACCTTCAGGGTCTCAAATGCATCCTTTCCCAAGCTCTTGAATACCTGCTTTACACCTTCACAGCCTCACATGTATCCTTTTGAAAAATCCACAAGCCTCCTGTGCTCTATATATAGACAACCGTACGAAAAAAAATAATACTTTTAATTGGTCTACTTCTCTCTCTCACCCTCGGAAACAACAGACCTTTAGTCCTTACTTCCCACAGAGCAGCAGGAAGTATCGGACCCTTCCTGTAGTTACAGTTCAAAACAACCAGAGTCAACACAAAGGGAGATAAAACTTACCAAATGCAAGGTGCTTATTGCACGCACTAAGATCAAACACTGCCTTCAGCTTTAATAAATTTTCAACATCCATTCAACTCTGGTTTTAAAAAACTCTATCTTTATTTCACAGATGGAAGGTACAAGGCAGCACAGTACCGACTGCCTGTTTTCTGTTAACTGGTTTTTATTAACAAAGAGCTGACGCGCGCTTGTTGACAAGGAACGCTTCTTACTTGGAAGAAGGATTGAGTGAAGAAAGAAGCATAACTTGTAGGAAAAGCAGGAAATGTATTGAAGATGACAGTAAAGAGGATCATGATCTTGGCACGTTACGTTCCCTGTGCGTCCAGGATCCAAAAGCACTGTCCCTGGACACGCATGCCATGCCTTCCTCCACGTGCTCTCCCCAGTTCCCCAGAGCCTCTCAGCAGTCAAACTCTAGATGAGGAGGTCTGCTGAAAACAACCAAAACCCCCACCCAAAACAAAACAAAACAGCAGTGTGCACTGGGGGCTCAATGGGAGTCACCACAAATAGCTGTTCATAGTTCTTCAAGTGCATCTGTGCTAATACCTGCTCAGAACACTGGTACCATCCTCTGTGAAAGAGGGAGATTGTCACTACAAAAATAGCGACTGCAAGATTTGGTGTCTGATCTTGCAGCAGGCTACGGGTCACAGCCCTTGGGGAAAAAAAAAAAACAGTAAAGAGATTATTCCAAGTAGCTGTCTTATAAATTTCAGAAAATAGGGATGTTCCTGAAGCATGAAGAGGATGAGGTCTGTGGNCTAGAGAGCCTAACTGTTCCTCACTCACCAATCTGGTCTAGCACATCTACTCACAGGAAAGGGATCCATAAACACATGTATAACAACAATAGTAGAACTTCAGCTCCTGTCATAGCTCTACAGCCGAAGTTGGCATAATAGGAACATCAATAAAAGCAGAGGTTTCTTTTAACACAATTTTCCTATTTAAAATGTACTCTTTTCTATGATATTTTGGATAAAACCTACTAAAATCATTAAAATAACTTACACTAAACCTTCAAGTAGTATTTGTCCTCTTTAAAACTACTGAGCAGACAGCAGTCACCTGCAACCAGAGTTTCCTCAAGTCTAAAAGCAGATTTCAACAGGAGGAGCCTCTTGCGCAGGTATTTTTTTCACTGTGTCTCAAGATAGCACACTCCAAATCCCTAAAGCTGACCTGGACCCAAAGGTTATCAGCTTGTTTCTTCCTCTATTCAAGTCAGAGCAACAAGAACACACACAAGGACAGTTAATAGTTCTGAGCCTTAGAGGGCTCAGTTACCAAAATAATTCCTTCAGTCCACAGATGACAACCATTTGAAATATGAAATGCGGTGGATTTGGTTTCATGTATTTCAGTGTATTTACATTAATTAAAACTACCTTAATATTAGAACAACTCTACATTTACATCCTAAGCCTTCAATTGAGTGGCAAGTGTAAGACACCATCATTAAACCGCATATGGAATTTGTAAAACATACACAAAAACATTAAATAACTGCATATGCTTATCTACCTGGTTAGCAAGAAAAGTGCCAGACTAAAAGCAATGGCTATACATAATTACGGTCAGCTAATTTTAATAGATGACATCTGCTGAAGAAACAGTACTTATTTTATATCTTTTCTGGTATTTATTCATTATCTTTTTGCCCATGTTTGTTAATGCGAGATTTCACACATATTAAGTGACTACTAAAATGAGCAGTTTAAATCGTATCACAGACAATTAAAAAGTGATTTAAGTAATTTACAGGCTTTCAGCACCCATATGGAAAGGAACAATTTGGTATATTAATATGCCATAGAGCATGTTTAATTTGGATAGCCAATATTGACCCACTGTATGAATCATTCATCGCTGCCAGGTAAGGTTCCTTTTGCTATGGAACAGCACAGGTGCTAAACCTTCTCTTGAAAACAAGGGGGACTAGTAACAACTGAGGGGAAGAACGTTTCTGAATTAAAGCACAAATACACGCTCTCTCTACCCAGATCCCAGGAGCACATCGTGCAGCATACCACCACTATTTCCAATGATGTGGCAAACCGTAACTAGTGAGCTTGTTTGTGTGGCCTTGTAGGTTCACACGCCAACATATCCAACCTATCTCCCTAAATAAAATAAAAATTTAAGAAAAAAAAAAATCTTTGTGATCTTTCTTATTTTTNGTCTTCCTTCCTGATGTTTTAAACCGTTAACGAGTACATCATTCGCTTTTGTGATCTTTCTTATTTTTGGATTATGTAACTCGGGTGTGAAGAACGAGGGACACAGTTTAGCAATAGGTACATTACCTGCGTCAGGCACGTTTTGTAAATAAGCCTGTCATTTACATTTCTAAGGTACAAGTCATCACGATGTTAAGTTTCTCCCCACCTCCCATGCTGGTAATAGGACGGTATGATTAAAGAATAAACCAACTATTCATCATAATAATATGAAGCTGGTAATACCAAATTCCCATAAAACAGATCAGAGGAAAGCAAAGGCAGGTCAGCAACCAGCACACAAACCCAACAAGCCCTCACAAGCTGTGGAAGAGGTTTTGCTTCAGCAGCAACAGGCCTCCGGCTGCCTGTGCAGCTCGCAGGAGAGGAGCTGAAGCCCAGCGCAGGCTGGAAGGGCCACGGCTCCTGCACAGCTCTACAGCTGGGACCGACCTGTTCTCAGCCTCCCTTCCCAGGATGCAAAACCTTCCCTTGCAGCGCTGTTGCTCAAGACATCTCCCACACCTCTTCACGGAATCAGAGAATCATTGAGGCTGGAAAAGACCCTGGGGATCATCCAGTCCAACCGCTAACCCTGCTCTGCAAAGTTCACCCCTAAACCATATCCCCCAACACCGCGTCTAAACGCCCTTTAAACACGTCCAGGGATGGTGATTCAACCCGCTCCCCGGGCAGCCCATTCCAGGAGCTGACTGCTCTTGCTGTGTTAATTTTTTGCTCTTGAGGCACCCCTCACCTTTCAAGGATTCAAAGGAAAGCCCAGGAGTTACGACACATTAACTTTAGCAGGGGATCTCAGGAACAAACACACACACACATAGACACGTAACATCAGCGTACAATAACGCTGCTGCAAAACGAACTTGAGCCCCACTTGAGCCGTACCCTGTTCCTGGCAGCCTGCCCCCTCACACCCTCTGCTGGGGAAGGAGGCGACCCCCGGGGCAGCAGGGCCCAGCCACCCGACAGCAAAGCTCCAAGGTCCGCTGCAGGGGCCAGCGCAACACCCCGGGCGGGGCTGTCCTGCCCCGCACCGCCGCTACAAGGCCCTTCTCACCGCCACCGCCCCGGGCAGCGGGAGCGACCCGGCCGCCTCCCCTCCCCGCCCCGCTCCGGCAGGGAGCGGCCCAGGGCCCACAGGGTCCCCCAAACCCCGGGGGTCCGGCCCCGACACCGCCAGCGGCCTTCGAGCCCCGGGCCAGCCGCGGCCGATACC
>WEIS01094747.1:2040-14972 GCA_013389965.1 Todus mexicanus
GCTGATACATAAGACAGGAAGAAAGAGGTAACCTTTTATTGTAGACAGCACAATTAAGATGTACAGATTACAGTTTGGAAATTAAGATAGAACGCTAAAATTAATAGCCAGTACCACAAAAGCTGTAATGACCACATGTAGGATCACAAAGAGAATCTACTGTTCAATTGTAAACAACTTATATTAGTACTTACATTACTTAACAATAACCTTCTCATTTTCTTAGTGGAATATGCCAGTAAACTTTTTTTTAAAATATTCTCTGTGGAGTTGTGGAAAGCTATCCGAGTATTATTATTTTTTCTNCCAACCCACATGTTAGGTCAGCATGAGATGCAAAATACACTGTGTAAAAGAGGTGAGCAGGCATATGCACATACACATTAAGGCACATGAATCCGTATATCAATAAGGTTTTTAAAATCAGACTAATTTCTACACAATTAACAAGGCTGTTGAAAGATCAGCTTTACAGCTGCTGCCGCTGCCAGGAGATGATGACAACTAAGGAAATGAAAATCAAAGGAGGAAACAATTACAACAATACACGCTGAAACTATTTAGAGTTCTCTTAATAAGTCAGAGAAACAAGTAATTGAAAGAATGTATTTTATTGCTGATTAAGATAATACTTAATTTAGGTCTTATTCTTAAAAAAAGATCAAATTAACAAATCAGTTCTTTCATTTGAGTGCGAGTCAGAGCTCAGTGCATTCTCCTCATGATATCCCACAGCTCAGAGGGCGGGTACTGGGCGAGAGCGAAAATGAGGAGGAGGTAGGATATATTCAGGGAAAAAGGCCAGCTGGAAAGAGTAAAGTACTGAAAGACAATTATACATAAAATATTAACCCTTATTTGTTTAAATCTAGCAGCACAACAGTAACTATGCCTTGCTTTTCTGTGCATTAAGTTACACTAGCCTTTTCCTGTTCTGCAACTGTTGTAAAAATGGTAATGCCAAACATTTTTAAGCCCAACATCTAAACCTATGGAACAAGGGAAGGTTTTAAAAAAAAATGCTATCTATGTTGTATGAGTGGAAACATTGCCAGCATCTTCATTACACAACAACAACAAAATCCATATATCCTTTTCCTTTAAGTTTTTTATGTCATTGTGCTGTATCTCTAGATTTTATAATTGAGAAATAAGGAAATGTAAAACAGTTAGAAAAATAAGTTAGCTGTAACTGCTACTTCTTTGAAATGAAGTGGGGTAACCCAGCTAGTTGCCAGATTGCAAGAGCATATTCTGTCCCAGTATCTTTTTCCTTTTTCTGGAGGATGAAATAAAATAAAAGCTGAAATGTAAACAGAATATGACAAGACTCTCAGTTTTGATAAAGGTAGGATTAATAAAAAAAGATGAGCATGATCTTTTAAACAGTATGTTATAACCTGATAGTGTTTCGAAAAACTCAGACAGAAAACTTAATCACAAAAACACTGGCAAACTTGCCTTTGAAGGGGAAGGCAAAAAAAATTTACAGAACATCTGAGCTTAGAGGGAAAGGTAGAAAGAATTGTAAAAGGGTTAAAATGACTAAGATTAAGAAAGTGCATGACAACCACTCTCAAAGACCTGATCTGCGCTAACAAAACCATATCCTATGCTTTTGATGAGACACTCAGAAATGATTTAGCAAGAGGTGCTTTTGAATTATACCAGTGCTTTTTGGCAATAAAATGTCTTTTTTGAGTTTTCATTTGTATCTGCCCTAAGCTGAAAACATCTTTGCTAGAAAATAAGATAGGAAATAAGCAAAACCAGGTTGAAGGCATTTTTAAAGAAAAATTTCCCTAAAAAGGAATTTATTGCAAATGTTAGCAAAAAAAAATTATTAAAATACATTTAAGAATTCAGGAAATACTAAATCTAAACAATCAAATACAATGCAAAAGAGGCTCCAGAATTAAAGCTATTTAAATCAAGACAGCAAGGCATGGATTTCAATGGAGCTATGTGGCTTATAAAGGCCGAAGTTCTACCTTTACCTTCCGCTAAAATTCAGTGACTTCACATCTTTTTTCCCCATATTTTAAAATAGCTACTTTGGAGTATAAAAATACCTGTCTTGAGCTGCATGTTAATTAAAGTTCAGTTTGCCTTTGACATAAAAGCTTCAGTCAGTTTACAATTAATTGCTCTGAAGTCCGTTCTCCAATGTCAGCTAGCTGGCTTACTCCAAGCCTAAGGTCCCATTGTGCTCTGTGAAATGGCATGATCCACAAAAGTTACTTGGCACCCTACAAAAGTGCAAAATCTACCCTCCTCAGGGAGAACAAAGTGATGATTTTGCTAGCAGTGGCCATTTTTTTCAAGAGCAGGGAACTTCTGTATGGTGGAGAGTAAGAGTGGGGAATCTCCTCAGATCTTCAACAACAAAAAGCAATGGCAGCGCCACTACCCTCCTAATACACGTCAGCACTGAACAGGCATGATCTCACAGGAAAGCAACATGTTCTTCTTTCTACATTTTATGTCAACGGCACCAAGTCGCTAATCCCAAACTCTATGACATTAGCAGCAAAGCTCTCTTTTCAGTCGACCACCCTAAATCTTGCCCTGATATGTTACTAAGCAGACATGGCCTTCAGGAAGTATCTTTCACCTTGAAGAGTACACATCTGACCAACCTTCAGGTACTACCCCTGTAACCAAATGCTGACAGCAAAGTTTTTTCATTTTACCTCTGCCAAGTGTCCAAGAAAGAGACAGGTAAGTGATACACTAATACCTACATTGTGGCATCTACCCAGAGGAAAATGTCTTCTAAGTATGTGAAAACGTTGCTGCATCCCACTCACTTTCTGGTAAATCCCTAATCCTTCCCCTCTATTTCACGAGACTATTAAGTCTGAAATTCCATTTCAAGTTGAAAACAACTTGAATGAAATGAAGAGGGACTGCCTCCCACTGAAGTCAGTGGAAAGATTTCAGTGGACTCAACAAGGACTTTAATTAAAATAGAGTAGAAGATGCTCATGGTAAATAAGTATGTTAGACAGACAGACAAGTATAAGACAGACCATAAATCTAAACCACTACCCTTTGACTAGATTACCTATTTGGGGTAAAGAAAAGCAGGGAATGAAATCATTCCCAACACCTCAAAATGTCAAAGCACTGGCAAGACACAAACACTGCATTCAAGGGTGAGAAAGTCTAAAATTAATAAACCATTACACAAATGTTTATGTGTGGGGTGGTTCCTTGCCTGCTGCAACTCCACCTGTCAGGCTGGGAGCTCCCCACACTCCAGCACTGATGCACCCCCAGCAGCACACCAGCTCCTCAAGCCCAAATACAACATTTTTTTCACACATCTCTGGTGTATCATTGTGAGAGACCGAGTTACTGGCTGGGTTCCTGCCCATGGGAACCACCACAGTTCTCACTGCACATCTGCCCAGCATGGGGAAGTTGGCCAGAGGTCTGGGTGCACAGGGAGCACCCACTGACCAAACAAGGGGCTGCTGGCTGTGCCCTAGCCCAAAATGTCCTCTAGTTGGTGCAGGACACAGCTGGAGTATGGAACGTATAATAATATATATATACACATGCACACACACCAATTTGGATAAATGACAAAGTTACCACCACATGAAAACCTTCTCTGTTTCCCCCAGTGCTCTGCCCCAGTTCAGCCAAGGATGGATCTTTGTCAACTTAAGATAAATCTGCACTGAGTAGTTTTGGAGGGCCCATGGAAATGAGCTGTATTTGATGTAGGCTTGCTGATTCTAAACCAGTTTTGATCACTTTGTGTACTTTTCTACTATCAGCAAGGCCCATCTCACCACAGAGCACAGCTAGATGCTTTTGGTGTGCTACCACCAGGTCAAACAAAGAAATCGCAAAAGCTCCTGCTTATTACACTGCAAGAAATGTTGCCCCAGGAAAGAAACTGTGAGCCATGGAAGATGTTGGTATACACCAATGCTTTTGTTGGGTCAAGACAATCAAGTAAAATAATTAGCAGCAAGATACTGGATCTTCCAGCTCTCAGGAAGTGGTACGGTTCTGCACATTGTGCTCCCCAGAGAGGCTGAAACTGTCAGGCACAAAAAAAATTAGAAGCCAAGAAAAAAAAAAAATTAACTTGGAGGATTTCTCTCAAAAAAATGTTGTACCAGATAATTGTTTTATTAATTGTGAAATGAGAAGGCATATTAAGCTCCGTGTGGCCAGGGAGTGAGAAATTCAAGAGTATCTTCCGCATTTAGGGAGATAAAGAGGAGATGACTACGGTGTGAAATCAGGAGGAATAAGAAACTAGCTTCCCCTTTTAAGAGCAGCATCAATTAAACCCAGGGGAGGCGGGTGCAGTTTACTAGTTAATTAGTCCAGGGATGTGGTCCTTTCATGTGTAATTCAGAACAGGAACACCTGGTGTGCGGCACTTCAAAGCACGGGGGAGGAAAAAAGCCAAACAATGCAGGATAGGTCACAAAAGAAAGCAACAGCACAAGAACAAAAACTGTTTATATCTGACCTTCACCCTGCTGTAAATAAAGCAAGACGGTAGGGCCCCCTCCTCCCTGCCCGGGGAGAACAAACAGCTCTGGGCGCACTGGGGGAGTCGCAAAAAGAAGAGATGGAAAGGGGGAAGAGAGAGACATGGTGGTAACTAATTGTTTTACAACATAATTAAAAGCAAAACAGACAGTAAGATATAGATAGGGATATAATGATTTTAATCACGTTCTGATATGCAGAACCAAAAAATACGGAGAAGGGAAACGTGATCCTGGGCAGCACAGGGAGACGAGTAGAAAGGAAGAGTGGGGTATGTTTGGTGCACCAACATCCTAACTGGGCCTGAATCTCAAGGTTTGTGACCGGATAAAAATTCGAGTAATTTACAAAGCTTCAGACTTGGAATAAGCCAGAATGGTGCTTGGTCCCTTGCATAAATAAATGGGGATATACAGACCTGCTCCTCCAAACTCGGACCAAATTTTAGTGGTGTGCTCAAAGGTTCCTGTGTTCCTTCCCATAACTCCTATTGCACAGTGAAGCTCATCTGTAGCGTGCCTGAATCATGCTGAAACTGGAAGTTCATGCGCCGCGATAGAACTTTTACAGTGCTTTACCTCATATCAAACACAGTGCAACTAATTAAACCTTGCACACCAAAGAAGTAGGCGTTATTTCTGATTTAGAGAAGGAAAACAGAAGTGATGAATTTAACAGCCATAAGGCGTAGTGTGATCAGTAGCAATGATCAGCCATCTAACCAACTCTTCAGCGAGTTTGCTGCTCAGTCAGCAAAACCCACCAGAAGATGGCCAGATTTTGTAATATGAGTAATATTTTATTGGATGTTGCTAGTACAGGAAAGTCTCTGAAGGGGATCACTCCAGAAGAGCACAAGCATGCATTTGGCAATGTAAGAGTCTCAGATATATCCAATAACCTCCAAAAAATCCAATATTCCAATTTTTATACATATATTTGAACAAGATCCTTTACTAGATCAGTGATTATTCACTCATCACTAAGCTTGATCTAGCACAGTAAAGAAAGATGCTGTTATTTTCAAACACTGGACTGTAATTTAAGAAACATGATTTATTCCTTAATCTGCTGTTATCTTTCTTTGAGTCCTGGAATAATTAAGCTCTGAATTTTCATTTTGCCATCTGTAAAAGAGAGAAGTTCTGTGGAGAAACTGAGCATGTGGAAAATGCCCCACAGAAGAGAGGCATTATTACAGATAAAAGCTCACTTATGTTTAAACAGTAATTTCTATGTTTCATGAACTATAGAAAATTATGAAGCCTTCACATCTTGTTCTAAACTACTGTCTGTTCCCCAAATAGTTAAAACAAATTAAGAGAACAACTGTCACAATCAGGACTGCTTTGCAAAACTTGCACTTAGAGAGATGGTTCTAGACAGGACAACAAACATCATTTGAAAATGCTCTGGACATAATGGACTGAACAGCACCATGTTAATACCTGGAACAGCATAAATACCTTCTGTGACTGATAGTCTGGGAAACTATGGGAATAACAGAAAAAAATATCCCTATTCTTCTCCCCTCTTTTCTTTAAGAAATAATAGAACAGGTTTTTTAATTTTCGTAAGTAGAAAATGAGTATATTGAGCAACATGCATGAAAATATATTTCAAAATGGGCTTGGTGATAGTTGGGAATTAAATAAACATAAAATTAAGCACATTTGGTGATTTGTCTCAGCTTACTTCTCTGACATTTATACCCAGGCTGTGGATTACAAATGTGGGAGTATTTTCTAGAATAAGCTTTGCAGAATGGCCTGGAGACTTCTCAAAAGTGTTTCTCTTCACCCATGCTCAGATGCGAAGAGCAAGATCCCCTATTTTAAGAAAAATGTATGTTATTTAATGAGCAGTGACTTCTGCAGAAGCTGCATTTGTCTTAATGAAACAAGGCCACCATTCAAGCTGCCACCTACCAGGAGTTCAGTACTGAAAGATCTTTTGGGGTATTTGGGGTCTGGTTTTGTCATTTTTTAGGGGTTTTCCGTTGTTTTGGGAAGTCCCAAACTAGTCCCTCTTACAAGTATATTACCTTGTACAAGAACTCCCCAGACCCGTGCATCCATACAAAACCCCAAAGCCCTAGACTCCCTAAAGACACTTGCTGGGATGAAGGCAGCAGCATTTTCCACTCTCCCCCCATAGCTTCCAGGTTCCACCTAAGCTCTGCTGTGCTGCAGTGGCTGTTAGCATCCTCCTCCAGAGCTACTGGTGTCTTACCAGGCCAAGGTGTCCACTAGACACAAAGGGACTCCTGAGATCTTAGAAGTTGAGTTATTCTTTGGTTCAAAGTCAATCCCTACAAAAACCAAGCAGTCATGAACTCCCAAGGCTTTTTGACTACTTATCTAGCTTCAGTAATAACCCAGATTGCAACCAGGACATAAATCAAAGCAAGCACACTGCATTTTAGAGAAATAAATATTTCTAAACCGTAGTATTTTTGTATGCCAAGTACTTGCATCAACAAAACCCCTTCCATGTCTTACAGGAAAGAGTAGCACCTTCTAAACCGTTAGCATCCTTCTAGCTAGTGCAACTATGGTAAGTCACTGGGAATAAAAGTAAGCACAGTGCTGTTTTATTTGTGGCACTTCAATTTCCTTTAATGTCTGTCTGATAAAATGCTTTCTAAGCATTGCCTTTAGTATGTGTTTATCCCAAAGGGACCATTCCAGGAGGACAAAAAAAAAATGCAGCACCCACTACTGCCAGGTTTGCCTTCAAAGCCATGGATACACACTTCATTCACTTGAATAAATTTTCTTTTTATCTAATACATCCAGTGATGCTTCAGGCTTATGCTTGATGAACATGTCCTACCTTTCAGCAGAAACTCTGAAAGAGAAGTTAAGTTAGCTAAGAACAAAGTTACCCTCATGAAAATATTTGTCATGAAAGCACATATTTCAACACGAGGTGTGTTTTATTTTTAAATATTCTCACTGTAAAAGACCACTAACTTTTGGGGGAGTCAGTCCCTACAGGTTGAGAGGTGTGAAGTGCCTTCAACTGTAATTTATTTTGGTGAGAAAGAGGAGACACTTCGACAGGATAGCTCTACTTATTTTCAGCTAAAATAAACATTTTTCCTCCATCTCTATCTTCATTAAAGGGGAAATAAAAAAAAAAAGTGAGGCCAAAGGGTACAAAGAATGTTATTTCAACTTCAGCTTTAATCATTTGCAAAAGCAATGGAGAGAACCCCTTCCTCAGACTTGGACAGACCAACATAATTCCCACCCCATTTCCTTGACAGTAGGTCCACTGCTGCATGTGTGTCCCCAGCTAGGCAGCAGATTACACTCCCCACTCCTTTAAAGAGCACCCTGATAATATGCAGGGCTAAAATGTCAGAAGCTATTAGAAACTCTCTGACACACAATATATCTCCATCCCCACGTTTTCCCCTTACACTGTGCAACAACAGACAACAGGCATGCAAACTGCTCAGCTGCAACTGTTCCAAGTCGAATAATTACAACTTGTCAGAAAGAATTAATTTTCCCATTTCTCATAAAGATGTGTAAAAATTACCATGTTATTATACACTGACACTCTCTGGAGGCAGACACAAAATTTAATTTTGAATTCTTTCCGCATATTAAATTAAATCCATAAATAAGAGTTTAGGCATTCACTCGGAAGCATATGTTCATTGGGAGCGAAAGCCAACACGAGCCTGGCTGTAATGGTTGTTGTAATGTTTTAATAGCTCGCTTCTTCTAAGCACCAATAAATTTACATGATCATAACAGTCGTGGGCATACAAGAAGCCCATTACTGTCTGGGCACAGGCAGCAGCGTTAACAGGATGGAAAAATGGAAAAGGGGGGGGGTAAGAACCCTTAAATAAAATTAGGCAACTGCACTTGTCAGCTGCTCCATGATTGAATTTTTAATATTGTGGTCAATTGGTCAAAACAAATAATGGGATAAAATATTTTAATGTATTTAAAACCTGCTTCTGTGGCTAACAGAGTTTATCTATTTCTTTCTATATACGGCTTCAGACTTGTCAGGGTTCATTTCCATTCTGGGAGCATTCAGACAGGAGGAGGACTCGTCCTGGTTTCCTCTCCCTCAGCTCCCACTGGCCAATGGTTCAGCAGTCTGGATCCTAGTGCAGGGGGCTGCTAAGGGCCTGGACACAGCAAAGCTGCTCCCTAGCACCAAGCCACATGGCCTTGAACTACTTTTGGCCAATGCCAGTGGATGCTGAAATAAAGCACATGGGCAGGTTGGATGGGAGTCAGTCCCATACCCTTCGGGATGCTGATAGAGCCCAGCAGCCCTGAAGACGAGTGAAGAAGCAAGCCATGGCTCACTATCTCCTTTCATCTCACCAAGATGATCCCAGTGTAATCCCACCGATTGACACTGGGCCTCACTGCAGGCTGGACCTGTACAAAACCAGCCTACATACTTGCTCCCTTGTCCAAGACTGCCTTTGAGTTACACAAACACAGGCAAGTAGGGTATCTCCCTGATGCCTCCTCCTTTTTATATTTCTAATCATTTATCATTTAGATACATTCATAAGTGAAGTTAAGTTTCTCAACAGGGAATTTAAATGTAATATAAAGGTTAGCTGTAAGGATAGGCTCCTGGAACTAGTTTTTAGATATGGGCAATGGAAGATAACAGCTAACCTTATACTCTGCTCAGATTAAACTACCACACACTGGCTCTGCCTTTCTTAGACGTACACTCAAATGGTTCTTTGAAACTTTAATTACTTTTTTTTAAAAAAATCACAGTTATCTTCAAACCTCTGCTCACCACCACTAAAACTAGGAATATATGGATGTGTTGTGTATGTGTGTGTACCGTACCTATACGTGCACAGCTGAATGCCACAAATGAATCACACTGCAGAGTGGAAGGCAATCCAGCTGCTCAAAAAACCCCTATGTGTATTATGTGTCCTCACAATATTATTTTACCTACTAGGATAGACAATATTACAGAAGTTGGTATTATCTCTACAATTGTTCAAAATATGAGGTAAGTAAAACCCAGATCCTTATACACAGCAAAACATACAGCCATGGACAGCCAAGCACTTACCAGCTGAAATCACAGAACATTTTGTTAACAGTACTGAAAACTAATCTCCCACTAAAGTCAACAGAAGACTTTCAGTGGCTGTTATAGGATTTGAACAGGTTCCCAAGTTCTCAATTATCTGCCCAATACTTCACTGACTTTCAGACCTCCAGCCCAGAGCATTCAGGTCTGCGTGACTCACTCAGGGATAAGTCGGCCTTGAACCATGGCATCAGACCTGGCTGCCATGGCCATAATGGAGAAGCAACACAAGCACCAGTATTCATGCCTGGATTAGGTAAGAAGGGGCCAGCAGCTGGCAAAATGTAGGTATCCTTCTTCAGTAGTTTCATTCAGACTTTCAGTTCTCAGAGTGAATCCAGCTGAGGTCAATTGTAAGCAAATATTGAATTTTGAAATCTGCTGGGTGTTTTACAGCACGCAACACAAACTGGGGTTGTCAGTCTAGTTTCCACGAGGTATCACCATAAATACTGTCTCAAGAAGATTGCTACAGGTGCTGCTCACACTACCAGTGCTGGTGTGTTGCCTGGCTTGTGGATGCTCCCAGTGCTCAAATTTGTGAGAATTTCACTGCACTAAGTCTTTAGTAATCAAAGATAATGAGATAGAATGAAGGAGAATCCAGCTGCAGTAACTCTGTGTCAGTAAGGTTTAAAAAGGTGACCAGCATGCAGTGATAGCTTTTGTACAGACTCTTCAGAGGTAGAGGGATTCAGAAAATCAGTATGACAGTACAACTTAAAACTAGCTCTTTGAAGCTGAAAATTTGGGGGGGTTCTGTGTTGCATCTTGACATGATTTGTATTTTTAGTGCATTGGGCAGGAGACTGAATTCTGAAACTAAAACTGTGCAAGAGTTTTTTTCAAGAAAAGTGTCTTTTGGTGGTATGGCAGGTACTAGTTACAAAAAACCTGAGGCACCAATTTTTCACTTTTCTTTGACTAATCTCTTTCTTACTCAGAGATGCAGAGATTGAAATCCTTGTCACCAACTCTGCAGCAGCTTCTCTGAAATGAATTTACAAACTCATTCTAGATCCTAGTGGACAAAAAAACCCCAACCCAAACTACTCACCTCACAACCCAAAACCCTCTAACATCACTTGGTATTAATTGGCCATCCTTGCTGGTGGTCTCAAAGCAGAGGCCATGGGCATGGAAAATGAACAAGCTCCTGACCTTCTTCTGATCCTCTCCATGAGGGCTGAGACAATGACTGGGCTATGCACTGCCATTTCCTATTTAATTAAACAGCTGAATGGAAGATTTCCTCTGTGGCTAAATGGAAGTTTTCTTTTTCCAGTGCTGCTCGCAGTCTACTAACTCTTGCTGTAGCTTAAGTTGACTGTAACATTTAAAGGAAATAATTTCCCCCTTCGGTTTTCCTAGCACAAAGGAAAGAATACTGCACCAGTAATGCAGCTCAATTTATGTAGAGAGATTTACACGTGTCTTTTGATTTGCATCATTCTTTTCTTTTTAAAGGGACAACCCATGTCATTATTCCCTTTTAAATATATAATACGTTTACCTCTAATCCCGCTGTAGAGAGAACTTTTTAAACATGAGAAAAAGTTACTTCCATGTAAGATGTACAAACTTCAGCTACCTGACGGTGATGATATATGCACATTATATAATACATATATGTGGAAAACAGCCTTGATGTGACAGCTGAGTCCTGAGGCATCATAGTAGTCACTCTGTGTTTGAAAGACAGCTTCTCTATCAAACCACTCAAACAGTAAAATGAACACAATATACTCTCCAGCTAGAACTATGCCCTTAAGCTTCAGTTGGAAGAGGAAAAGAAAACTTCTCATTGAAGTCTATTTTAATTAGGACTGCAGAGAACCAGTTGGAATGAAAGCCTGTCTTTTTTTTTCTTTTTTTTTTTTTTACACTCCCACCTTCTTTTCTTTTTGAAACCCAAGCTAGAGTTTAAAAAATTCTTGGGTAGGGTGAAAACCAAGTGAAAAGCTGAAGTAAACTTGCATTTGAAGGTCCTTTAGCTGAAGAAATTTCCCATAAAATCTTGGATTTAGGGATGACAAAGAAAGGATGGGTTCTTATATTCAGTCTGCTTCTCCCATATGATCTGCAGACTGGCTCTGTCATAAAAGCTAGAAAACACTAAACAAGTTATACAGCATTTGCTTAACTGACAAAATATTCACTGATTATTACTGCCATTAGCCTGTTCTTTTTGATTTCCCTATGTATTTATTTCTCAGCATTTTGGATGTTTAGTATCCTGACATGATGTGTCTCCAAAGATTTGTCAGATGCTATCTTTCTAGATGAAATACATACAGAAGGATATGTTTTATATTTGCCTGTGACAAGTGCCTTGTTTAATGATGGACTTCCAGGAAGGTCATAGAACCGGCATCCGTCTGTGCACACGATAACAGCTCTGTGGTACCTGATTATCTCCACTCATGCTAGATTTAATAATTATGAAAAGTTTGAATCACAGCACAAATAGCTGGAAAGTAGATGTTCGTGTACATCACTTGCACCCACCTACCAGCATACGTGGCTGTCTGGAATACCCTCTCAAATGTTTTAAATGAGGGGGCTTTTCCTATTTCCCTGACTGCCCAGGGTATCAACTCACCCTGTGTGTCTCAGAGTCATATGCTGTTACTTTAAATACATGGAACTTGGATCAAAGATTTCAAGTCTGCTTCCAGGCAAGGGGAATATAAAACCTATTTAAGCAGATGCAAAAATTATTTTGAAACAACAATGCTACAGAATTTGGTAAGGAGGTGAAACAAGAGAGCTTCAGTACCACTCCAGCACAGGCATAAGGAAACCGTAATCATATCTAATTAGAGTTAAAATAATGTTTCCCTTTGAAATGTTTAATTAGCTCTGTTTTATTACATAAACATTCTTGATGCAGAGCATACTGAGCTAGAAGAGTCTGATGAGTTAAACAGTGTAAAGTGCTCAGGCGCCCAGTGTGGGGCAAAACCTGACAAGGAGTGGCTGTTGTTACCAGATGTCTGGACCATCAGCGGAACCATGATGCTTGCTGCAAACAGCAGGCTATCATTTCAACCTTTGTTGCCTCTACTGAAGCCTCCCATCGTGCTTTCAATTTAACAGCATCACAAGGAGACAAAGAAATTTCTTACAATATGCCTTTCAGTTCAGAGACAAATCCCATTTAAACTTGTTCAACCTCTCATAACATATTAGTTATTGTTACCAGTCTGCATGTCCTCTGGCAACACACTACTTGTTCTGGAAGAGGGAAGCTTTTTCTTTTTTCCTCCCTCTTTTCTGCGTCCCTCCCCACCCCCCCCCTTTTTTTT
>WEIS01094747.1:20468-47713 GCA_013389965.1 Todus mexicanus
AATAAATAGATAAATAACGTCACTTGGCGGGAGACGGGAGATCACACACAAAGAAGGCATCTTGTGACAATGGCCAGCTAAGAAATCTTCTGTCCCAAACTGTATCTTCTAAAGCAGTATAGCCCAATCTTGCTGCTGTATAAGCAACGGAGCCTTTATAATAAAGGTAGTGGGGTCATATGCCACACAACTCTTCCGTTGTATGACACCTACCATCACCACAGTAGCTCAACCAGCCTGTAGCCCACTCCTGAAACAGACTCAGTGTGTACAGCAAAGGGAACCATAGAATCATAGAATGATTAAGGTTGGAAATGACTTTTGAGATTATGAAGTTGAACCATCTACTAAACATTATCATAACCATTCAATTATATCCTGAAGTGCGATATCTACACATTTTTTGAACACCTCCAGTTTTACCTCTAGGTAAAACTTTCTCTGCTTTTTTTTGTGACACCTGTGTGCAGCATAAACATGCATTCCTCCCATTCTAATCCAAATGGTACCAATGCTCATGGCATTTCTGATAATTCAAGCAATAAGAAAACACAAAAATCTTGGCCAGTGCTCTCTCTTTTGGTCCTTTCATGAACTAGGCAGTACCAGACACCAGTGTTCTTTGAACAAGGCACCCTGATCACAAGTGGAAGAGGTTTGTTACACAGTCCAATATTTACTAAAAGGATAACTCAAGAGCAACGCATCACTATCCAGTTATCTTTGATAACTTTTCCAGCTAATGAAAATAAACAAAAGTGATTGGATGGCAGCAGAGAACTCTTCCAGTGATATGTTGCCCATAAAAACTAAAGGCTAAAATTGAAGATAGCAACAGAAAAGTTAATCATAAGCATTGCAAAGTCAGACTCTCAAAAACTAGGAAATACCATTCTGTGTGGAACAGCAGTTCATACTGTATGGATGGTGCATATCTAGTCCATGAACAAGTGGAAATTGTAAACAAAATGAGTATTTTTTAACTACTACCACCTAGAAATGACATGTCAGAGGTTTGGTCACCTGCTCAAACTAAGAATGAAATGGCTTATGGCATATTGACCTGGGAGAGTGATGAGAGAAAAACATTACTGCTGTGCCCTGTGCAAGCTTTGATCTAGCTTTCTAAGAGTGGATGCACTAAAAGTTGATCTGCAAAAACCCAGAAAACTCTAATGAACATCTGCAAATTGGGGTTTTTTTAGGCTGATTAAATATAGGTTAAAAATGAATTATATGTTCATCAGAGCAGAAGATGGAACATTCCTGATATAGAAGCCACATATCCTTTCAAAGACCCGCAACTATCACATTTCAGGTTACTGGTATGGATGACAATTATCCGAAGAAACAAAAACTTCCCAAAACTGAACACAGACAAATATATTGTTTTTCTGTAGCTGTCCTCTCCACAATGTCTAGAATGAACTTTTCAAAACAAAACGGAACAAAAACCACAGAAAAAACCAACCCAACCAACCAAACAAAACCCCAAACCCAACAAAACTGAGGTAAAGAAACAGTTTTACACAACTTTGTAAAAGGTTTTCATTCCTATCATTTAGAGTTTTATAATACAAATAATTAAAATAATAATAATAATTAGATAAAGAGGCATTTCATCATCTTCAGATGAATAAAATCCTTTCTACCTTCCTTTTTTCACTTCCATTAGTGATTCTGTCAACAAAGCTCATCCAAGTTTTCTCTAAAAATGTGATGATCACGTGTCAACATTTCAACAAGAAAACTACTCCTCTAATGAAGACTGGTGTTTTTTAATAGCTTCCCATGTTTACATTCACAAGACTATCAAGAATAGCAAAATAATTCAAAAATAATGAAAAAAGTAATTTTCATGGTATACATATGTACACTGAGTGAGCTGTCTAAAACCTGTTTTGTTGGGAAAATTCAATAGCTCCAAGGGAAAAATCCCCATCTCAAGTTTTCTGGCCCAATTCTTCAGGACCATGAGATTTAAACAGAGTAAATAAGAGTTGGATATCCATGAGATTACTATCTATTTATAGTCGGGCTCAACAATCTTCAAGCACTTCTCATTAACATGACAATCACCTGCAATTAATACTTTTGTAATTAATTCTAGTTCCACATTGTTGAATAGAAATGTAGCATCAGTATTATTTCAGATTTACATGACATCTTTCATTGAAAAGTGATTCTAACATGTTTAAAAAAAATATATCCATTATATATCGTTAAAAACTCAACAATGAAATGAGCCACCTGTGGTGGGCAAATGAACAGCTCAAGCACAAGAAATGTCTAAGATAATGGGTATGATAAATATGAGATAATGGAAATTTTGGCTGACGTGAAAGCATGACCTCAATCTTACAGAATAGGTCAAGGTTTTTTTAAATCCCCAGAGAACCAAAACCAGTTTGAAAGTCTGAGTAGAGAGAAAAAAACAAACAGTTGAGTCGCAATTGTAAAGGTGAACCACAAAGATGACTCACACTTCTTGGAACCTGTTTTTTGCTCAAAAGACCTTCTATAGTGCTCTATGATGAGCTACCATAACTTGACTCAACAAAATGGAACTCATTAAAATAAAATAATATTGTAAAAATCCCAAATTATAATTGTTATAAAAAAGTAGGAATGGGAATGATAATGTTACCTACATAAGCCCTTGACATACAGGGCTTCCTATAACAGTGACACATACCTTCACTTCTCACTGATTTCAGCAGCCTTCACTCTTTAAAACCACAACTCCAAGCCCTGGACCAAGTGTATTATCACAGCAGTGGAAAGGGCTTGGATGAAGTGTTTCAACAGTTACTCAACTACAAGGACAGCACTCAGCCCTTGCCTTGGGACACACCAGCTCTGTGATCACGGATACTGACAAACTCAACCGTTTATTGCTCAAGAAGGATTTTCTTAAAGCTTTTTGTCTCTAATGTAGGCAAATGAGGTCTGCAAATATTCAGTAAAGTCAGGCATGCTGTGAGCAGCGTCTTAATGAGACCATAAGGATGCAAGCAGGAAGAGCTATTTCAGCAAGCCTAAAAGGTAATATCCAACAGTTAGATTTCTTAATTTCACCTAAGTGTGAGCAACTGAAAAGTAGAGTTAGAAAGCATTTAAAATAAGGAAGGAAGCAATACTGTAGCTGCCATCATGGATTTAAAGAAGACAGGGCAGCTTTCAAAAGTTGACTGAATCAAGTGAAAAAACAAAACAAGAATGCCCCAAATCGTAACATAATACATGGTTCCTTTTCTCTTTTCCAAACACTTTGCCTTTAAAATAATTTTCACTGTTTAAGAAACCTACCGAATATTCCCAGACCCTACCAAACTCAACATTTAAAGTTTCTTAGCAGACAGGATATTATTTATTCCTGGAATTATATTTTCTAGTCAGCACAACAAACAACCAAGTAAGTTTCTCTGAAGAATTTTTTAAAATTACAGATGTGAGATACAGAATAACAAGTCTGTAGCAATTCCTCTGAAGAGATCACAGAATCCCTCTCTGAATAATTAGTGCTCAAAGGGATCTCATGTGGTCTCTAGTTCAGCTTCCTGCACAAAGAAGAATAAGTTCAGATCAGGCTGCTCAGAGCTTTATCCTGTCAGGTCCCAAAAAGCCTCCAAGGATAGACGCTGCACAGCTTCCCTAGGCAACCTGCCCCACCACCTGACTGTCCCATATGAAGACATTTTACCTTGTGTTCAGTTTGAACCCCTATGGTTTCTACCTGTGCCCATTGCCTTTTTTTTCCCCTCATGTCATGCACCACCTTGAAGACCCTGCCTCTGTCTTCCCAATCCCCTTCCCATAGTACTGGGTAGGCTGCTGTTAGGACCCCTAAAGACATCTCCTCTGCTGGCTGAACCAGCCCAGCTCCCTCAGCCTCTCCCTGACTGGGCAAGTGTTCCAACCAATATTATGGCCCTCTGCTGAATGCATGCTTGTTTGTCAATGACTTTCTTGTACTGGGGGGCCAGAATCAGACACAACATTTGGAGTATGACCCAGTAAGTGCTGAGCAGAGGGGGGTGATCCCTCACTTCCTGCAAGCTACTGGCTGTGTCTCTGTTGATACAGCGCAGGAGGCTGCTGGCCATCTCTGCTGCCAGGGCACTGCTGGCTCATGCCCAGTTTGGTTCCCACCAGGCTGCCCTTGCAGCCCTTGATGCTCTTTGCAAGTCTTGACTCTGGGTGAACTTTGGCATTCCTGACACCATCCCTGTGTGCCCAAGTAATGTCTCTTAAGCTTCACCTTTATAATTCCCCAAATTGTGTTGAACTACAGTTGATGAGAATGACTTCATTCTTTTAAATGCAGCTGAAGTAAATTTTTTTGGTAGAACTCATGTTTTAATGAAATTCTCTTCATGACAAATGTTAACATCTTTCATCAAAAACTCTCAAAAATCTCATCTACCTTTTGACCAAAAAATGAAGTGGGAAATAAGTGTGGAAATTTTGAGGTTTTATTTGCAAGATATTCAATCATATTAGTTACTAACTTTGTAGTGTAATTCATAGTGCAGTTATACTCCAGATTGTTTGCCATTCAAGGATCTCAGGCATTTTCCAACTAATGCATCATGCATTTTGCAGCAGGAGTACAGAGAGCAGATGGGAGCACGGGTCTGCACAAGGTCACGCAGCATGTCTGTGGCCATGCCAGGCACAGGGTAACATGACACTCTGCCAAAATCCAGTTCTGTGACTTACAGATAGTTGGTTTTGGGGTGTTTTTTTTTCTTTCTTCCCAGGGATTATGACAGGACTTTGTTATAGAATTTTCTACTGAAAGGAGTATTTTACTACACTTAATAACCTTAGATTCTCATCGATATCCTTCCATTAATCGAGAAAGAAGGGCATCTTTGCGTCTGTACAACCAAGATATCATTTATACTCAAATGTATCAGATTATTATAGGGTAAAAATGTGCATGATTATCATAGGTGAGAAGAACAGGTGTTTTCTTGGTGACTTAATAAAATAGGGGGAATTAGGTAAGGATTTTAGGGTTTGCTTGTGAAAAAAAATAAAAGAACTAAATTTGCAGTTTATGTTTTACTATTTCTCAGAAATTCTACACTATGTAATACAAAAATTTGAAAGGCTATAAAAATGATGCAGTTAACAACTCCTACCATAACATGGATGACGGAAAGCAGGCAGCTACTCTTTTCCCTGTAAGACTCATGCTGCATCCTTCCTGCTGGACATTTCAACACGAGAACAACTGCCTAAGAAGGCTGTGTCACAAACAGGCTCATTTTCAAACTTGAGAGGGAAGAAACGATCTTGCAGACAAATATCAGCTCCATATTGAGTTCTGCGAAACTACCGTAAGCTTTCACACAACTCCATCAATTAGCAAAGCACAGTATGGTAGAACACCTTCATGAAGCGGCACTCGCATTTCATGGTCAAGTACATGAAATCTATGATGATATCAAAGTCACCAGTAGATCCTTACAAAGCATTTACAACCGAGTCTGGTTTTGTAAGTTAATTAACTTGCCTAGGCTGAAAACAGAAAGCCAACATACTTCTAACGCCAGATTGGTAATATAGCTTGCTTTTAAAGTGAATGACAACAGAATAGCAATTTCTATTTACTCCTTTAACCTGTGGATAAGTAATTACAAACAAATTTTTTCTGTTGTAAACCTCAAATAGCAGAATCCTATGACAATTTATTTCAAAAAAGTTCTCCAACTCCTATATTGTTGGACTCTATTTTGTTGACTTTAAATCACCACAACTGAAACTGAATCCAGTTGTCAATGAAAATGTTCTTACTCATATTTTAAAATAATAAATGCCTTGACCTTGGCAGAAGTAGGGACTGTATAAATAGAAATGCGGAAAGCACTATTTTCTGAATTATAACCAACTTTAAAAAAAATAAAAATAAAAATCAAGTTTCTCAAGATCCAGTATTTTTAAAGTTTTAAACTTATGTAAAATAAAATCTCCTATTACTACTTAGCCCATAGACAAAATTAAATTATATGTTGCTTTGATCATCTCATCTCTCCTCTTTTTAAATTTATTTGTTTGTTTTTTTAAATAAAACCCCAAACATTTTCAATCAGTATCAGCCAGTGCTGCTGCTAAATTTTCTCCAAGATAACATTTCCCTAAGAGGTTACCAGTGACAAGATTCCGCCAATGGCTTTGACAGTACAGTAAATAAAGCTATTTGGAAGACATTAGTAAGTTAAACCTGGGACCTGACCAACAAACAGCTTTATTCCATCATTACACAGCCAATAAGTCCACACTGAGCTCACTGCAGTTCTAAGTTGTTACAAGGAACGTTTTACCACTTGTTGCTTCACCTTCTGCTTGAGCTACTTACACGGCATGTGAAAAAAGAAATGCATACGGAGGTTAACTAGGACTAGACAAAAGGCTGCAAAGCTCAATCAAGGCAGGCATGGATCACTGTCTTCTCAATAACATCTCTGTTCCCCCCCACCCGCTGCCCATCACTGCCATCGCTGCACACACGCACGCACCCCAGCTTCAAGCCATAAATCTTACAAAGTCACTCAACTGACAGCCTAATAACATGAAAGAGGTATCTGCAAACAAGATGGTTTCAAACCACTGCTGGTGACCCTGAACAAATCAGGGCCCAGTTTCTTTTGCAGCCTGCGTTTCTCCCCTTCAATCACTTAACTGGGCAGATTGATGTGACACCGTAGAAATAAACTAAGCTCCCTCTCACACACTCTCTCTCTCCCCAGCTCTCCTGCTTTCCGGCATTCACTAATGATTAGATCTGTCTGTTCACGTATGGCAAAAGTCCGATGCTCAGTCTCATTTGGGTGTCAGAAATGCAGCTTCCCAACAGCATCAAAAGAAATAAAGAAAAACCACCACAAAAACACTTCTTGCTGTCTTTTGTGTTTTCATTTATTATTTAAGATTTTCTTCCTTTAAAAGAAATATAAAAAGCAAATAAGAAAAACAATACAACCCATGTCTCTGTGAACGTAATGGTCTAAGACCTTGTGAAAACATGATTGCAAATTGCACCCTTTGGGAACATAAGCAGAATACTGTAGCATTTTGCACAAAGTCAGATCATTTTTTAATCGCTCTAAAGCAATCCCTCTATCTTTCATGGATCTTTAAAGCCACAGTAGTAGCTGAACCCCTCTAACAGAAGTACAAGCACAAGTTTCAAGTCATTTTAGCACACACCTCCCTCCCCATGACCCCAACTATCAAAAACATCAAATGATTTAACAATGATTATTCTTTTTCACGGCAGAGAATGACGAAGAACCTAGACATCCGAAATCATAGACAGCAATTTCTTTGAAGCAGGTGAAAGGAAAATTAAGTAACTCGCACAAAGAACAGATACAGCTACCAAAACAACCAGCTAGGGAGCCCTTGCGTACTATCCTGTTTGTGCAGATCTCTTCAGGATGCTATATAAAAATATATGAAGAACAAGTAGAAAAATACATATTTATTCAGTAAAAGCACTTTTTTACTAGTAGCATTTAAATACCTGTATTATTACTTCTGTTTCCATTTTCCCACTCATTTTATTTTTTTAAATGGAAGCTTACTAGACACATAATTTGTAAATTGAGAACTTCATTAAGCAATGCTCATGACAGACAAGCTAAACAAAGAAAAGTTGGGAATTTAAAATGTTACACGGATAGACCAGCCAGTTTCTCTCTTGCTGACACAAAACCTTCTGGTTCTCATTCACTAGTGTAATGTTATCGCATCTGGGTAGCAGACCAATCTTGGTTTAGGTCAGCATTAAGAAACAGTGGTTTTAACACCACATTTAGCAGCAACCCATCTGGCCTTCTCTCCAAAGCAATTTGATGACCATATTATTGAGGACTGAACCTCAGAAAAGCACAGAAAAAAACATTCCTAGAGATTGCTGTCATTGTGTTTTTCACAGCTGTCTTGACAAGGAAAAGGGCTAGCAGTACAATCTCATAAAGCAAAACCTCAAAACTGGTATTGATGTCAACTTCTGGAAGGTCCTAACTTCCTGCGAAAAAGGAGATGGACCCAGCAATTAACACCACACAACACAGAATGGTTCAAATTACACTTTACTGAAGAGTATAGTAGCATTATGTGGATATGGCCAAACTACACAGAAACACACCAACTGGAGTACCAAAACTCAGCGGTGACTGACCTCTTTACCAAGAGGTGCACATATATTTTTACCCACATTGCCAGCAGTAGGCGTTATTTAAAACTGATGGCAAGTTTCATGAGGCCAAAATTGTCTCATTTGGATTACTGGCTTGCCGTCAGTGGTCTCTGTAAAGCTTGTAGGATAACAGGAACCACAAGCTTAAATAAATATATGTGTGATCAGCATCCAGAATAATAATTAAAAAAAATTTAAAAATCTATCAGGAACCTCTAGAAAGCAGGATGGGAACAATCAGCTAGTCTGCTAAGGTCATAGAGGAAATAACCGTGATGTGTTCAATGCATCCAGCTCCAGTAACAGCCTCTTATTTAAAGCCAAAGACATCCATGTATGATGAGTTGTGAACAACCCACCATTATCTATCAAGACGGTTGAATCCAGAAAAGCCACTACATGTGTTTATATTTGTACTCCAGGTGTACATAAGTGTGGAGGGAGAGATAAGACTAGTTCAGAAGCTGGTATGGCATGCAAGTGAGGACAAGATCATGTTGTCACTTTTGAACTCCCCAAACCAGACATACCAATCAATACAACTACAGAGGTACTGGGATGGTGTTTCATGTTTAAATTTAATCTGTGTTTTTAGTCTTATATCTGAAAGCCTGATGTTTAGGGGCTGGTATTGCTGAAGATGTAGTGTTGGGAAGAAGTTCTCTCAGGCAATAGCTCTTCTTCAGCAGCAGATGACCGAGATGATTCTCATTGCTGCAGCAAGGATCATACCTGACTGGAAATGCTGATTTAGTATTTCCTACTGAAATTTCACAAAAACAATATTTGTTATAAAGCTCACATAACATAGTGAAATCCTTAAATCCTATGTCTGAACTGTGTGACATTTCCATTAAAAGGTTTACTAAATTTAGAGGTGATATGATTCCTCTGCAACCCTTATGCCTGGAGAGATTTGAATATTGGTGATACAAGTTTGGAATATCCATACTGATAAATATTTTAGATTAAAGAGTTTTTCTCATATCTCTCCTTCCTTTTGCTCGTTGAAGCAGAAATTACAATGTGTCGATAGTTTTTCATTAAAAGTATTCAAACTTTCCTCCTTAGAGTGTGAATTTTGACCCACTTATCCAGAACCTCAGAGATTTGTTTCCTTTGTATTGCTTCACCTGGGTCACACAGCTTGTTTTATACCATTGGTAACACATGTTACCAGCCTCCCAGTTAGGGGAGAATGCAATAACCTTTCCATTTTCCCATATTGTCCTAAGGTTGTTTCTGCCCCCACGCCCCACCGCCTCAAAATACTCCAATGAAAACAAAGCCCTGAAGAAAGCTATCAAGAAGGGGGGTTGCGGTGTGTGTGGGGGGGGGAGGTGGTGTTTGAACCAAATGAAAAAAAACTACAAACAAACAAAACCCAACAAACCAAACCACAAACCTAAAGCCGTTGTAACCAAAGACTTGGGCAGAAGAAAGTTCCAGTCACTCGCTGAACACAAAGAAGCAAAGGAAATAACTAAAGAACACATACTGGATGTACAGCCTGCTGAGAATGCTATTTTTCAAATGTCTTCAGCCCAGGATGGCCTATTTGCTGCTTTGAACTTATTTAATAACATTAAGCAAGAACACTTAACTATCTAAAAGAAGGATCAGTGGCATAAATCAGACATCATTTCACATATTTCAGGATCAAAGCTGTAAGGCAAAATGATTTGTGAGGATGTTTGAACAGCTCCAATATATCACAGTTCCTTTTGAAGGATACTTAGGCATATTAGTTGCCCAAATGATGATTTCTTTGCATAGTTGTAGCCAAAAAGAAAAGAAAATTGAAACTTTTCATTCATGAATTGGTTTCGTCTATAACCTTGATTTATGTATAACATCAAACAAAGTAGATGAAGAACACCATGAATTTGAATTATCAAAATTAAAACCAGGAAAGTGAATTGATTTTTTTGTTTTTTTCAAACAGTCAAGGCTAATCGAAGTGACCAGCACAGAAATTGCATAATCAGTAGCCAATATGAGTTAATAGGAGCTATATAACCAATGTCCAAGATTGCATTTATATTTCATTTTTACTTGCTAAAACCTGTCAGGATGGAGCATGGCCTACAGTACTGTTTGACTCAAGCATAAGCACTAGCTGTACTGTTCAATTTTAAAGTGTATTTTTCTTCATACATGGAACTGCTTGCCATGGTGGACTGCCCAAGACACATCTCATCTTAAAACTCTCTAATGAGAAAGGCTGGGCCAGATGATTTTCAGAGGTCACTTCTAACCTGTGATTCTGTGAAAAATGGCTGTCATAAAACCTCCACACACACTAACAGTTTCAGATCAGAATCAAACTTAAGCTTGTAGGTGTTACAAAATATAGGTATAAAAGGGAATGTTAACTTACTGTAACCCCTTCCTTCTCTGCCCACACTCTCTCCACCCCCCTCAAAAAACCCAGTAAGAAAAAAAAGTCAACCCCTTCTTTGCGCAGCTAGCCTAGAAAATGCAAAGACCAATGTGTATCTGTCTCTGGAACTGAACATTTGTTAGTGATTTTCTCTAAAAATCCAAGATTATCTGTTGTTCTCTCATTTTTCTGCACTGCTCTTGAGAGTTTAGAAAGAGCTAGCTACCTTTTTTTTTAAAATTTGGGAAAGACTGAGGCTCACAGCTGCTAGGGTACCACACTCAGGGTTTACATTATCACCAAGGATATCTGGTTGCTGCAAACTCATTACCAGTTGGCTCCCTCACCCTGAATTAGTCCACATGGTGAACATCTACCGTTCATCTGAACGGAGGTAGAAGCCGTAGGAGAGAGGAACAGTACTGCTAAAGCCAGGCATTAGAGCAGTCTCAGAAATCCCGGACCTCTGGTGTGTGGAGGATGAACTATCACCCAGCCTCAAATAAAAGCACAAGGAGGAGACAAGAAAACCAATGGCAAATTAGTATTTTCAGAAAATGTATTTAATGTTAAAAAAATATAACAGTATTTAGTACTTTATAAGAATCTGCTTAGCTAGCAAGTTATTGTTGTGGTTTAACCCCAGCCAGCAACTAAGCACCATGCAAGCACATTAGCAAGTCTAGAGTCACAATTCTAAATCCCTATGAAAAGGAATTCCATTTCTTTGATAAAAAGTAATATCCTTCTCCCAAGATTTGCACATACACAACCTCACCATAAATAGCATTAGACTGTAATTACAGCAAAGAGAAACATAAAGGAATACCTATTTTCCCATGATCTTCATCTTATTAGTATACAAACCTCACTACATTCAATTAAACATCCAAATATATTTCCTAAAAAAACCCTATATACTCTCAGGTCCAAGATTCTCAATAAACTAATAGCAAACTTCTGCAGGAAACAAACTTAATCATTCTGAAAGCATTCTTACAATTGCTTGCTGTATTTTTTAATGCTCCTCCTGTAAACTCTTTGACATTTGAGGTCACATCTTTAATGTAATTATTGATAAGTTTGAGATTCAATATGCACTGAAATCTAGGGAAAGACTACTATGAATTGTGTGCATCCTGAATCAGGACCTCATTGGCTTGTAACATATTAGATGTTCATAGAAACACGTATTCTTGTACATATGCATACATGTACAAACTTGGAATCTCTGTATTGATGTCATAACAAGCCTATTGGGTCAGCTCAAAGGCCTGACTCAAATAGTGTTGGGCAGCAGATGGTCAGAAAGGACAAACATACAGCAATACTCAATATATCATCTACAAACATGGAGGGATCTTACATGGGAACTTCCTCAGCCACAAGTTGCATCTGTATGCTTAGTTGTATTTCATGGATTCTTGCAAGAACTTTCAATACTTAGAATATCTTGTAACAAAAGGTACCGTGGTACACTCACTTAATACTTCTAAGTGGTTCTGTAGACAACACAAAGAAACAGAAATGCAGGGAAACCTGATTACCATGTTTAACAAAACAAGAATACATAGTTTCAGTATTTGTTTAAATAACAGCATTTGAAAATGCTTCAGTTCCATAAATAAAGTAGATTGAACTCTGCCCTTTGCTAAGCATCGTATCTGAAAAGGGCTTATTGTAGTATAGATCTCAGCCGTGTGTTTAAAGTATGCCTGACATATGGAAAAACTTTCCACAGATTAAATGATACTGAAAATAATAACTAAACACTGAGTCAGAAAAAAAGTAACAAGAAGATACATGCATCCTCTCCATTCTTTGACTCAGCTGCGTTAAGATGATGTGTAGAGAAAAGATAAGTTGCACTATTCCATATAGTAGGTTTATTACAGAAAGGTCAGATATCTAAAAAGAGAAATGATATGCTGAGAAAGAACTGAAAGAGTGTATAGCTCTAGGAGGACAGTTAATATTTTATGGTACAATAACTCAGAAATGTAGGAACCTTAACTTTATCGGGAAATGCAGCTCTCTGGATTCAAGTAAGATACTGAAAAACCTCATCAGTTTGGCTTTGTTTCTTTTGAATGTGATGGGATTGGAGAGCAGACTCTGACCCTCTGTTATCTAACATCCCAGTACACGAGCAGCCTCATTTGGTGAGAATGCTTGGGAAGTAAAATCCCTCTCAGAAAAGCATCTCTGAGAAATCAATTTAGCACATATGCAATGCTAATTGTTATGAGTCAGGGCTCAGCACAGAAAAAGGTAGCCGAATCAATCGTAAAAGCAGTAAAGCAATAAGATGTTCCAAGAATTAAATGGTAGTACTATTGAAAGCAATGGTATTTTTGTATAGCTTTAAAAAGACGTATTTTTTGACAGAGTTTAGGAAGTATACATAGTAACAAAAAGGAAAGCAGAAGAACTTCAGGATCTTATTAAAACAACTTTAGCAAATGTATTTGTAAGTGCTAACAATACAAATCTAGAGAGGGAGTAAAGCAAACATATCAGAAAATGTCTGAATCTTTAAAATTACAGAAAAAAAATCAAAAAATATTCTCAGTTGTTTAAAAATTGAGCAATTTTAAGATCCCACCTTAAGTGGGCAGATGCCTGCCATTCCTGATGCCCAAGGCTGACCAGGCTGTGCTGGCACAGAGCCCTTAGCATCCCTGAGCCCCAGGCACCCGTGGGGAGGTGGGCTCACCTTCGCAGTCAGTGCCCATGCCAAGGTAGAGCAATATTCTGGCTTTCTGAGCCACTAAATGTGGTGGGCGAGAGCAACGAGTTAATAGATTACTAAAACTAACAGTGGAATGAGGTGCTGGTGCATACCATCAGGAAAGTGAGGAGACTGCACAACCAAGAGAGAAGGATTTCTGACATCTGGAGCTAGGGGAGAGGAATAGTGTGAGGAGGCAACTGGAGGTTCTTAAAGGACAAACAGAGAATATGAAAAATTTCAACTGAAGAAGAGCAAGATGGAAGAGCAAGATGAAGACAAGCAGAGAGTGCCAGCATCTGCTGAATAGTGGAGACCAGAACCACTTTAGTGGGGAAAAAAGGCACTAAGGCAAGAAGACCATTAACAGCCTAGAGAAGCCGTGAATTAACTGGTGGAGATGGGTAATCACGGAAAACAGTTTAAAAAAAAAAAATTAGCCTCCCTCCCCAGCACCCCGACAATTCTCTCGTTCTCCAGGGCTATACTCCTATACGCAGAGAGGTGCAGCTGGACATGTGCTTCTCACATGGACAATGATGAGTCAGTATAATGGACAGGGGGGCATTTCTGTTTTTTTCCCACATACATAAACACTACTCAGATTGCAAAGTAAAGAGTTGAAAGAGGGAACTGAAGGGTTTAGGTTGACTGCAGTCTTAATTCAGTTGTCCTGTGTGTATCATGGTAGTCTATAAATATATTGTGCCAGCCTTTTTTCATAAAATGTCACCTGCAGGATAGATTCTGCTTGCTCAACAGTCATTTAATATTTCATTTTCAGCACTTGTCGCAAAAGCCTGGCCTTATTTACTCATGTTATTCCGACTCCTCTTTGATAAAACAACTCCTTTTTGGTCTTTTTTTTGCAGTCCCCATTAACTGNCCAAATTAATCTGCGGGGTTTCCGTGGAAAATCAGAAATACAAATCAAAGCCTCCTTTATTTTCATGTATTAGCGGCACTAAAATTCACTTTCCACACTAATGTACTGGTATTAAACTTATCATTTTATCATTAAGATTATTGTTTTCCCTACACATTTGCAATAACATCCATCATGATGATATTGGAGAGCTTTAAACTTCTCCATTTCAGTTAAATGGATTGCATAAAGTCTCCTGTTTCTGCAGAGAGCAAGAGTCATAGAGGATAAGAGCTTCTTAGCAGGGCTTCTGTAAAGACACACAGATCTGTAGAGTTAAAGACACACAGACTTCATCTAAATCTGATTCATTATCTTCAATAATAGCAAGCAGCAAATATTAATGTAAAATCTTTTAAAAAAATCTCTACCAGTGAAGAGGAGTATGTAACTTTGGCTGTTTCTATGGATTTTAATTGATTTTTAATCTGCTGATGGTAGACTGTAAATAACTGCACAAAAGGTACACAAGTGCAAGTCAATAGTAAGTTTTATTAGTTTGCTTTCAGAGAATTATAACGATGATTAAAGGACCCTCAAGCATGCAAAGGCCCATGACATGAATGGTTTCTCTTCTCCTCATAGGCTGTTTGAACACTTCCTCCAGAAGAGTCCAATTCAGCCAGAATTCACATTTGACTTCTGCAGCATGGAAGCCTTGGATGGTTGCAAAGAAAGTGGAAACTTTTGGGGTTTTTTTTTGTTGTGGTGGTTTATTTTGGCTTTGTTTTTTCATTTGTTTAGGTTTTGGGGTTTTGGTTTATATGTTTTGTTTTTGTTTTGTTTTGTTTAATAGGGCCCTAATTCATCGGCAAGGCAGCCTGTAAAAGCTTTTGTATACAGCACACCTTGTCTATAAATCATTTCACAGAGTTCTAGAAGAGGTTCTGAAAAAATTTCCTTCGCCCTGCAGGGAAGGAAAGGGTTGTGCATGTAAAAACTTACTTTTTTCCACTTCTCTTCCCTTCAAATGGCCCATTGTTTATATTTTTATACAGGCACACTATGCAATTGTTCCAAACACCATATTAACATATTTTTCTTCATATCAATTGTCTCGGTGACCTTCAGCTTTTAATATCTGTGTACAGTGGAAAATTAGGACCACTGAAATACTCTTCTCAGCTGGCACCCAAACTTTCTCGCTTTCTGTATGCCTTTAATTTTGTTTTGCCACTTGAAAAGAGGTGAACAAATAAATTAAGTTTAAAAGAGCTAAGCCAAGAAACACCTTACTTTTAGTGAATCCAAGCTACCAAAGCAGGAGATGAAAACGACAGAGCACCCTTCTTCATCACCAACCTGGGCAACACCTCTCCTTCTACTGCTCCTCCCCAGCAATGCACCCAGTGCTAAATAGCTCACAGCAACACATCTATGCAATATCAACACCCCTTTTTTTTTTTTTTTTTTTTTTTGAAATCATTTTAGACAAGGGAAAATGGCAGANTGAGAAATCCTGAGAATAGCTATCTCATGCTACACTCTTAGTTCTACAGTTTGGCACTAGATGTTTTTGCAACTCACTCAGAAGCAGAAAGTAAGAGAATGGTATGCAGCAGAAGTGCAGCAGAACAAACTTAATTCCACCGACCATCACAGACAATTAGAAGGCTGCTCAACATCTTCCCTATAATTTAACCTGACAATGAAAGTAGTATTTGCATACTTTAAAAAAGAAAAAACAACAAAAAGCAAAACCACAATAGTCAATTTTCTTAGCCAACCTAAAGGTTTGTAAGGAGGGTGGTACTATCATCTTCTACTCATCTGCCCACATAAAAAAAAAAAGTTAAAATTTATAAAATAAAATTAAAATTAAAACTCACAATAGCTCAGCACAGGAGAATGAAGGGGAATGGCAAAAAAACAGTCATAAAAGCTACACACATATCAAACACAAAATCTTTCTTTGAGAGGACCTTGACAGCTATATAACATGCCCAGAAATTACTCACTTCACTGTTCATCCTTTAAATAGAGCTCTATTTGATTCATAGGCCTTGTGCATTAATAAATTTCTGGATTAACTGTGTAGTAGTGTAAAGATGGCCAAAGTCACCCAGTTATTACTTGTACGGCTCACATCATCAGTGATAGACTAAGTATCCTATTACACATCCCTTATGGTGGTGGAAGATGACACACATTTTATTACACAATACAACAGCACAGCGTTCTTCAAGGCGAAAAGGAAATCATACCATTGCAGAAAACAAAACAAAACAAAACCCAACCCAACCAAACAAAAAAACCACAAAAAAAACCCCTCAGTGGAAACTCAGAAGCTATTGAGATTAGAATGTTACCCATTTTACCTTTTTATCAAGATAAATGTGTTACCTCATGACATAGAAAGACAGCATCTTGGTTTCATGCCTAATTTGAGAAGTAAATCTTTAGCATAGATAATATTTATGAAGATATATCTGGTGTAAATTCCATGAGGGTATCATTAGGGTATGCTTCTAATGCAAACTGCAAAAAGAAACACCAGTGATGTCCCCATGTGCTCTAGATAATTTGCCCTGTTGTGGTACTCCAGAATATCATTTTATTTGGTCCCTGTTGATAGAACTTACACATAAAATTGAGCCCACAGATTGCTCAGGGAAGTATTTACTTTGGCAATCATCTACATGCCATGCTTAGTCAAGAAGTGTTATTTCTGACTTGTGAGTGGTTAGCACATATTCAAGAGAAGAACACCACATACAATGCCAACTGAGATATTTTCCAGGGAAATGCTGACTGTGCCAAAGTTCTCAACACTTTTAGGGATGGTAGCTGTTGCAATGATCACCAGACAGCTGCCAAAACCATCCAAGACTACAAGTTCCTTGACCGCACATAAGAAAAACTCTTGGGACAAAATAGCTTCCTAATGAATCCTGCATTATTTGACTTGCAGGTTAATTCCTTGGATAGATTCATGCACACAAAGATGTGCTTCAGCAAGACTATTATTCTTCTGTTCTGTTTTGACTACAAAATAAATGGTTAAATCCACTAGTCACTGGCTCATAAAACAATTTGTTGAAATAATGAATTCAAATATACTAATAGGATACAGAGGTTCACCATTAATTGTTTAATCCATAGCTGCATAATAGTGTACTGAATTATTTTCCCCCCTTTTACCTCTTCTAGGAACTGACACAAGTACAATAATTAAAATAAATTTCAACACAACCATTTGGAAAATTGCCAACATTTTCAAGAACTTATAATTTTCTTCCTCCCCCCTTTTCCCAAGATAAAATACAGTTTTGACATCTTAGTAAAAAACAGTTGCAAACTGTTACTTACAATTTAGGGGAAAAAAATAATCAGTTTTAACCATGACCTTTCATCTGTCCTTGATTTGGAGGGAAAGGGTTGGAGAAATCGGCCACTTACAGAAATAATCCTACTGGGCTTTCGTCTCACTGACTGACAGCCTCATGTGGCTAAACACATTCACAATTATAAATAAAAACTATCCCTCTCAAAATGGTAGAACTTATTCTCCATCAAGCAAGATGTGCTTGCAGCAAGTGCAGTTTTTAGTGGAGATGAAGAAAAGGACCTTTGAAGTTCATGATAAATATCAGCTCTTCTCCATTGTCTGTCTCCAGACACATTTGACAAATGTATACCCCCAATTATTATTTATGCAATGCCCAGAATCTCCAAATACTGCCCATGTCAGTATTACTGGAATGAAAAATACATTAATAAAAGTTACTGTTAATAGTATGGTAATAACACATGCCAATAGGCTCTCTTCCGTTTAAGATTATATCTGAATATGGGCTACTTCAAGAAAAGTACAGCTACACTATTAGCTGCAGTGTCCTTACAGATATTTTCAAAATGTGACAGATCATTTCATGTTTGCTGTTCAAGACTATGCAAAAACAGTGCCTTGCTGTCATTTGTCTGAGCTCACAAGGAGCCATTTCAGTGAGCTAAATCAGCAAAAAATTCTTCACTGTTTCCCAAAGTTACTTGCCTGCCAGCTGAATCTTCTGGTTGGATTCATGGAGGGGCAAATGAGCTCAGTGCCAAGCTGCAAGAACACGTGGTGGGGGCAGAATACCAGCAGAGCAGGGCTGCCCCTTTCTTCTAGCAGCCTTCAGCAGCAGGTGTTGATGAGTGCATCACCAAACCACAAACCAGAAGGGGACTTTGAGTGACCTCTGGTTCTGCTGCTGCTGAAACCTGCAGTCTCTCCCTTGTGTGTCGAGTTCTCCAAAGGCAAATTAGGTATACTGAACCATATTTACCTTTCTGAAGGGCTCTGAAACCATTAAAATGACTAGTTAGAGTGCCAACAAAGTCCACCCTGGAAATGGCCAATCAGCTCCCTACTGTAGAAATATCCAGTGATTTGAATATCACGCTACTCTGCAAGAGGCAGAGAAGTGGATGCATCGCAGAGCACATCCTCTAAGCTGTGAAGGTGACTTGTGAATCAAGGAAGGGAGGAGACAGAAAACTATTTCAGATTCCTTTATGCCTTTCCTTAGACATTCTTTACAAAGCCAAAACCAGAGCAACTTGAAAGAAAATGCTGTGTAATGATCATACAAGCCCAAATCACTCTGGAGAGTGGAAGACACACTCTATTTCCCCTTTGGTGGACTCCCCTAACCACTTCTGCTTCTGCACTGGAACCACACCCAAGTCACCAGGCAAGAGGACACACAGGAGCTTCTCATATGCATGCAGTCACATGTACCATCACAGGCACTTCAAACAGGCTTCATAAATCAATTGCTGCATTGCCAATAACATTCATACAAACACTTCTTTTCAGACAGCTAGTACAAGGTATGAGTTTTACTGTCTTGAAGCAGGCTCCTAAGTTTCACAAGCCTTCTGAGGAAAGGGTAGGGGTTTCCCCTTTCCCTCCCACCAACACACCATCTACCAAAAGCCGGAGAGGCACTGAGCCGAGCAATTTGGAACAAGACCTGCGGCAGCAGATCAGCCCGGGCAGAAACAACGCTTGTCTGTCTAGGTAAGATCCCTGCCAGCCTTCCTGCTAAAATTAGAAAATGGGCGACAGTACCTTGGCGCCTGTCACTTGCTGGAGACAAATCTTTAGCTCTTTCCATAGCCAAGGGGTGGCATTTTGGTTTCCGCCTGCCAGCTCCAAGTTGTGGTGCTACCTTGCTATCGGTCGGGCTCTTCTGCAGTAAGATACCCACCTGGCATCCGCTGCCTGCTCTGTCCTCTGTCTTGGCACCATCCTTCTCCCAAACAGCAGAACTGGAAGAAAGCTGAGTAAGGGTCGGCACAGCTTAAAACAGGCAAAACTTTCTGGAGCAGGGACAACAATTTTCGCTTGCCACAGATTAAAACTCCAGCCTGACTAGGTCAAGAAGTAAATTCAGTGTGGAAACAGGCATGCTCATAATTCACACAGTTATATCAATATCACTTTTTAATCAAAAGATCTCAACCTCTTTCACATAGATCACAAACACTAAGCGTCACACTATTCCTGTGACAGAGCAATGAATTATTGTGCCCACTTTTATTAAAGGTATTTAAGTTGATCTATTACCTATGTAAGTTACAGATATATCCTACTGTCACAATCTTGAACACATTGATCCTCACAAATCTTCTCTGAAGTAGGGAAATGTTATTTTCTCCATTTTGGGTAATTGGAAACTCCAGTGCAGACAGACTATGGCCAGATGTAAGTGATCTAAAAATTCACCTAAACCCTGGGCCTCCACTTTCAACTGGCTAGACATTTCTAAAAGCCCAGAGACATCCACTAAGAAAACATTAGGTTGGGGATTAGGCAGAATTTAGGGCTAAATTTGTTGAAAACTGCCGTTAATGCACTCAGGTACCTTTCCTGCCGTAGCTCCTTACAGCCAAAACATGCCATGAGGATTGCAGCTAGAAACCGAGACTGCAGCCAAGCGTCACAGGGGACAAGCCCCCATCAGCTCCGCTGCACAATCAGGGCTACAGGCTGTCAACTTTCAAAGCAGCAATCCTTCCCTCATCCATATCTGACATAGAAAATACACAAAAATCCGTAATAGGAATAATAATTAAAAAGTTCATTGAAACAAAATGCCTATCTTCTCAGTTAAAGACCCAGTCTAGATATGTTACTTCTTCAGGAGAAAAAAATTGAAAAAAATTAAAATATTGCTTTCCTCCCTTAGCTGCTTCATCTTCCTCATAATAAAATATTTTCTGATCATTAGAGGGGCTTACGCTGTACAAATAATGCTGAGAGGAAAAATCATAAAGGCTAAGATTTTATTTAACTTTTGCAAGCGAAAAATCTCTTGGGTAAAAAGTGACACTTGTGCTTTTTCTAAGCTGTATGTGGGTTGAAGCACTTAGTGTTTGGCTATGTCTGCATATACATTATAAAGTTACCATGCCATTATAGTTATTATTGACAAATCCCTTCAAAGAATTGTGTTTTCTGTTAACGGTGAAATGCAATGTGTTTACGCAAAACAGAAAATAAGAAGATGCTCCTCACCCTACTGTTTTAAGTCCATACTTCATGAAACTATCATTAGATTGTTATCTTACTACAAAAGGTTGGAAAACAAAATACAGCTCTCAGGAAATTATACGAAACCCACGGTTTTGTTTATATATATATATATTCAGATTTCATTTACCCTTGTATTTGACACAAATGAAAATAAAACAGCATTTTAAGCTCCTGGAAATGACAATATCGTGTTATCTAGATAAGTAACACAAAGCTGTTATTGAAATTCTGATAGCATTTGCTTTACTGGTAAAGGAAAATTACTTGTAATGCATAGTTTAAATAATTACTTTTAAACAAAAGCTTCTTTTCCACACCACTTATTTATCTTCTGAGACCAACTCAGCAGGGCTATGTATTTTATTAAAATTGCCTTCAGACTGTTAATGGCAGGGTGTGTGTTAGCACAGTAGAAAGGATGGTCATTTGACTCCTGTGCCTAATATTGGGAGTTGGTCCAAATACTGAAGAGCCAGAACTCTGTTGTGCATTTGAGTATGTCAGCAACACTTGGTTTCCTAATGATAACTGGCAATAGCACTTCAGGACAGACTTAAACTGGAAAGCTTATAATTGTGCTTATAACAACAACAGCAGCAGCAACAGCAAGGAATTCTAAAATCCTTTCCACTGACATTTCACCTGATACTGAGTCTCCCAAAGGAAAATTCTTTCATAAGCTCTTGCCCAATATTTCTCCATTCTCTTTCTCTCACACTCAACTTTGGATGTTCCCTGTGCCATATCAGGAAATGGTATAACAACTGTGAGCTACTCTGTAGTGAGTTTATGTGGCAGATAACCAACACAAATCATCCATATAACCTTATGGTAGATCTCATTTCCTCTCAGAGGAAGCCACAGTAAAAAAGCACTTTGATCCACAAAGCATAGGCACTGAAATATAAAGTCCTCCTCTTCCAGAGAAGCAGTGGAGCAAACATGTACCTGCACCTGTGGCTGCAGCTACAAGCCCTGGGTGCAGGTCCTACCTGCCCCACAGGAACAGGGGCTACAGCTTGGTTTGGTCACTCCTTTCCTTCACCACCAAGTCTTCCATGTGAAAAGCGTGCACAGTTACATTCTCAGTCCTTACATTCAGCAAGTCAATGTGCTTAAGTCATTCTATGTTTATATATGCTTACTTATTCACGTGGTTAAATTACTCTGTGTTTAACATCTTTATAGTGATTAAAACTCTAGAAATGAAAAACGATTTTTCACATGAACAAACACCACAAATACTACTTCAGAACTGAATTAGCTAAGTGAGATGGTTTCTTTCCTTTGTTGAACATGTATCTGACTGGAAGCAGGAAAGGAGACAAAAATTTCCTGGAGTTTCATAAATAGTCACAAAAGAGAGAAAAAGAGGGCCAAAGAGAGAAAGCAGGATTCTACTACTGCTTTGACCCTATATTTCAGAGAAGCCCCACAGAGCTGACATTTGCTGGAATTTTAACTAACTTTTAAATAATGCTTAAGGAAAACCATGAAAAATGATCACTAGCAGATTTTCACAGGTTTTGAGATACCCACAACACCACATCAGCTTCAGAAGGAGGGTTGTTCATGACCTCTGAAAAACAGTCCAGATGCACATTGCTTCCAGGTAAGCTGGACAAACACCTCCCAGTGCAAAGCAACATTATTAATCACACACAGACAGCAGGAAAGTCAGATAAAGGTCTTTACTTTTTTTTTCCTAAATAAAGAGCAAGAAGTTAACACCCACACACAAGCCTCAAAGCCAATGAAATGCAAAGCTTTTCAGAAACCTTGCCTTTCAGCTGGCCCAGCTACAACAGGGCTGGTTAGATTCCATGGACCAGGACTGAAAACAGTGACAGGACTTCTTACAGGGAAACTTGACTGAAATAATTGACCTTTTAACTACTGATTTACTCCCATTATCCAGTTCTCAGAAAGAAAATCATACGCCTAACACAAAGCGTACCCGTGTGCTAGATACCTATAAAACCAATTTGTTCATAGGAGGAATAAGTTATCGCTTATCTTCAGTGGCAATTTTCCTATGTTTTTTAATTGTAGACCTCTTTTGTTTTAAAAAAGCGTTTTTAAAGAGGAAGAAAAAATCATTAGCAGAAAAATTACCAGGAGCATTTTGACCTAAACTAAAGAGGTAAAGAGAGTCCAGTCACACTCATAAAATTTGCTCACAGAGGAAGTCAGAAACAGGCATACAAAACACAGGATTATAATCCCAAACAGATTGATCCAAGGCATTTCTGGGTTTATGACATTTCTCCAACACTGCCTCATTCTTGACATCATTGCAGCTGCCCTAGTAACACTGCTTCTAGGAAGAAGTCACATTTGATCAGTCATCTACTCTGCTGTTTCTTTGAGCCACATATTTTCATTGCTTGTGACATTTAAGCAAGAGATCACTAACCATTAGGATAGGTTATACCCAGACCCATCAGGATTACTTGAAAAAAATCTAGTCTTGGTTGCATTGAAACTTGTTTTAAAAAGAGACACACAAACCAACAGTTTCTGTTTGTCAGAATAGGACAAGTGAAAGGACATTTCATGTATGTTTTCTGGTGCACTCAGCTTCTTCAGTTATAATTTCCATTTTGGTCCCATTTTTATGGTTGTATCAGTGAAGAATGTGTGTGATTTTAACTTGTGTCATCTGGGAATAGTCATCCACTGATTCTCAGTCACCTGAGCAACTGCTGGGTAGAAAATGAAGGGACAAGAACAAATCCCTTCATGGGATGTCATGTCTCTTCCTGGCTATATAATCATCCTAATTCCTTTTCAGGCAATGGTTCTTGCAGCCAAAATCCACAAAGACATAACAGGAAGCACCCTCACATAGGAGCACTCCAATAAGGCATCACAGTATAATTTGGACTTGCTCCTTTGACATAAATATGATACTCTTTAGACCTGGTGGGTGTAATAATCAATCACACCAGAGATATCCACTTACAAGCTACTCCCGCAAACAAGCCTTGGTCATCGATTTTTACAAAAATTAGCACAAAACAAACCAAAACTAAAGCCATTCATGCAAATAAAAGATTCAGATCTCAAATTTCAGGATGACACAAAACACAAATGGTGTGCAAGAAAGGGGGCTTCCTCTCTTTCACAGTCACACTTAGAAATGCATGCAAATACTGTGAGCTTGCAGATGACCAGTTTAGAAGTTGGTTTCATTTTGAGATCTTTTTGGAGGGGAAGTAATACAGTAACAGCAATTTCTCCCAACCCACTTCCCACCTTCGCCACACAAACAGGGTCGAGTTCTCAGGTTGACCAAAACCACATCTGCAGCAGAGAATGGGATTGTAATGAGAATTTGCCTGAGAACATTTATATTATTTGCGCAATTAGAAGCAAAATCTGAGGTGAGTGTACAACCTCAGAGAAACTCCTTTTCATTGTTTCATAGAGTTACACTGTCCAGACTACAATGGGTGTCCACATTGCAGACTACAGATATAGCATGCTTTACCACATCTGCATGGACGAAGTTTCTGCAGCTGTACGAATACCGCTCTTTCTTACAAAAAATCATTTAGAGGGAAAAGTCATAAAAATTTATATTTTATTTGAGAAAAGGCTGAAGAATTTGTTTTTAATGACTTTAAGACAACCTATCCAGAAAAAAACCCAATGTTCCTTCTCTTTCAGTCTCTGACTGCTTTTCATTTTCATCAGTAAGATAAGTTCCGCCACCTGGTTCAAATTTTTTACAGATTAATCGTTCTACTGTCATTTTTTAAAAATATGATGTTAAATTAAAATGCAGGGATAAAAAATGATATATATGTCTATACATATATTTGTATATACATGAACATGCTGTATTTGACAGCTGTCTTCTACACCTTTTCCATGTAACTTGTTACCACTTTAACTGCAAATTCTTTGTAGTGGGATCCATATCTTTCTATTCTTACTTGCTCTTATAGTCCAATTTGATCAGAGTTTATAGTAAATAATGTTTATACGCTAAGGAACTATAATAAGAAATCACTCACTATTCCTATTACGTGGAAGGGCACATCTATGAAAATCAAAAGGAGAATGTGAAAAAATAATTTAGAACTATTTGAGAGTTGAATGTATCTTGATCAAAGGCAGCAGAAACAGACGTTGAGCCTGGAGAATTATCTGAAGTCTGCCATACTTCTAACTACCAGTTCCTAGCAGACAACTAAACTGTTATGAAAAAGCACAGAAACTGAGCTTTAATACTAAACATATGACCCAGCACACACAGGGAGACAGCCTGATGCATTACTCTGATTTGTTCAGAGACAATGTAACTTCACAGCAAAAAAACAGACACCAATATATGGTTTTGAAAATTTCAAGAAACCAAGAAAGCAATCACAAATTTTGAAAAACACACCAAACCAAACCAAACCAAACCAAACAACCGAAACCAGAAGATAAATTCTTTCAAATCAAACATATCCCTAATTATCTTCATGCATGGTTTGTTAAAGGTCTGTTAGTGACATATACAATGAAAACCATATTCTCACAGACAAAAAAATTGCAACTAAAAATCTAGTTTTACAGTCCTACCATTTAGTTTGCATTGATGAGTCTTCTCACAAGTGCTTGGAACCAAATTATTTCAGATTAGAAAATGATTTATTCTCTTATCAGCCACGAACTTCTTTTGACCTCTGAGTTCGAGCCAAGCTTGCTCCACGTGCCTGCAAAGTCTCAGTCACAGGAGTTAGGTATTTCTCCTGCGATGTGTTGCTAGGAGCCCCCTCCAAAAACCAGCATAATGCTGCTGTTCTTAGGGCTGTGTAGATGAGTAAGGGAGGCACTCACTGCCCCACATCCCTATGCCAGGCAAAGCAGGACAGGTGGACCCAGCAGGGAATTTCAAATAGGGCAGTATTTATTCTGGTGTCATTTACATTTTCTGGATCTCTGGCTATTAAAATTTAAATGTATTCTCACAAATTTGCAAGAGAGGGAGGAAAATCAAGGATGCGTGCTACAGTGTGCTATGAAGAAAAGGCAGAGACACAGAGATACATCATTTACTCCCTGTTTAGGTAAGCTCTGTCTTTTAAGACAGTCATAAGGCCAAGTATCACATTGGATGTATCAATACCTTTGCCTCAGTAAGAGCCCAGGGAAGACTGCAGGACAATTTACATAATTGACTGAATCAGTAGCTACATCGGTTGTTAAGATGACTTGACACAAGCGTTTAAACAACTACCTGCACTTGTTCACACCCTGCCATTATTTTGCCGTTTTGGCTGATGTATCTATGATGTGTGACTGCTGTATGCTGAGCATTTTGGAAATGGTACAACTTTTTCCAAGAACAAGACCAAGGAATATTACACTTAAAATTCTATAAGATTGTCCTCTGAAAAAAACCCCAAACAAACAAACAACTCGAGTGCTTCAAGTTTTGAAGGAAGGCTTGAAATCTGGCAGCCTGGCTATGGCTTTTGTGCCTGAGAAAAGCCTTTTGTCCTATGATGTGCTTCAAGTAAGCCCTCAGGAACTGTCTTCACGAACTGCAGTTCTCTAAGGATGAGTACTTGGCTTTCCAAAGTTGTTACTGTGCTTTCAGCACAGTTTTTATATGAAAGCAAGTGTTGCATCTTGATCGTACTGTACTTTGCGTCCACCCCACTTAAAAACATGTAGAAAAGGAAATGAGACTAAAGTAATCAAATGAGTCTTCAAAGAAAAGAACACAGTGAAGTTACAGATATCACACAAGTACCTTAGTAAAACATTTCTTCAAATAATGCAAACATCAACCCCGCTGTCCACACAACACAGTTGCAACCTTTGAACCAGGTGATTTTGTCCAAGTAGCTCACACGTGCTGCCACCTATTATACTGGTTCATTATTTCCCAGCCTTTAATGCATTTCTCCTCAAGCCACCCTCCCGTAGCAGGGAAGCAGTTCTGCACCTGTCATAGGTAAGGAACTAGCAAAGAGAAGCATTTGCTCACAGGTACACAGACTGAAGGAACAGGGAACTCAGCCAGACTGTGCAGGTCCTGGACCAGCCTCATGTCCCAGAGCTGAGCCAACCCGCTGCCAATTCACATCAGCATGTCCAGAAATGCCTTACCAGCTAGTAAGAAAACACACCTCTTACCTGCCAAGTCTCCCAGCTTAAATTCTCAACTCCACTTCTTTTTATTCTCTTCTGCTTCCAACACTGAAGGCAAGTAGGGAAAGAAAAAAAACAAACCCAAAACATACCAAAGGAAGAGCCACAACTACCTCATTCAAAACCTTTTCCATATTTACTACAACATTTTATCCTATGGAAAAATCTCAAGTAAGTAAGTGGGATTTCTCCACTCATTTTTTCACAGAATTTAGATCAGGCGCTTAGCAAGGCTCTCCCTAAAATATGAGATGCTGAACCTGAGAGCAAGACCTGCAGCATGAGGAGGAGAGAGGGATCTCATTAAAGGAAAACTAA
>WEIS01094751.1:0-14695 GCA_013389965.1 Todus mexicanus
GGGGGGTCTTATCCTCACTGGGGTGGTCTTTGTCCTCACTGGGCAGAGGGGGTCTTGTCTGTCCTGGGGGGCTCCCCATCCCCACTTCAACCTCTTTGTCCCCACTTCAGGGGGGAGTTCACCCCCTTTTGCAGCCACCCCTTCCTCCCTCCCTCCCCACATGGGTGCCCTGTCCTCACCCCACTGACCCATCCCCACACTCCCATTTTACCCTCCGCCCGCAGATGATCACAGAATCATAGAATAATTAAGGCTGGAAAAGGTCTCTTAGATCATCGAGTCCAGCCTATGACCTACCACCACCACTCACCGAGCCCACAAGCCCCAAGCTGCTGCTGGACCCCATGCGTGAGCCCTACCAGCCCCCCTACACCCTGGTGATGGAGCTCATCAACCTCCTACTACACCCTGAGTGGTTGGTCAGTGCCCCCTCTTCCCCCTGCACCTCCTCCCACTGCCACCAGCACCCCCATAACCCCCCCAACCCCTTTTTTACCCCCTCCAGTTGGTGATGGGTTGATGCTTCAAGAAGCATCCAGGCATCGAGAGCCTCCTGCAGCAGCTGGCACCGCTCTACGAGATCTTTGCCTTCACCTCCAAAAACACCCACGTCCCCCGCAGACTGCTTTCCCCATCATCAACAGCTTCTTTGGCAATTTGCTTTAATTTTTGGTGAAATCTGGCGTTGCTGTTGTAAGGCAAGTGCACCATGAGCTGGGCAAACTGTGATGATACTCTGCTGTGCTTTTGGACTGCTAACAGAAACCTCCCTGCTGCTGTGCAGTGATGATATCCCAGAGATATTACATAGTTCAAGAGGGAAGGACACCTATAGGTTATTTCTTTTTTAATCTAAATTATTTGAGGTAAAGAAAAGCATTCGCATGAAACAGGTTTTCAAATAGGGCAGTCATTTGCTTGCTGTGTCAGCAATATGTCTGAAAGAAAAGGCATGCTCCATAACCTACATTTCAAAGGTCACAGCACTACTGCTCCAGGCTTCTGAAAATCACTATTCAAGCCAGCATCATGGCTGGTTTGAGGATTTGGACTGTTCTGCTGGTCACGCTGTGCCATTTCTGTCAAAGCTGTATCTCGTGTGGAATTTCAACCCATGTTGAAATAGGTAAGACGTGTTCAGAATGAATTTTCGTGTCTTTTGAGTTGTTTGTGGAGAGAAGTAAACTCGGATTCGGCTGGAAAGCAAACGGAAGAAATCATGTTAAAGTAGTAAGTATTCTGTATTATTTTTTAAAAAGCGAATAATACACAGGATAGATGAGTAGTTTGGTTTTGGAGTTTGAAACAGTATACTGTTTTTATAAGCAAAATGCTTGAAGCAATTCAGTTGTGTATTTTTCTGTCTTCTAAAACACAGGCATTATGTAACTGGAATGTTTGTGAGTCTTAGTCAGACAGGGTTTAGTTTGGAGAAAGAAGATTAATACTTTAGGCAATTTATGGAATTGCTACATTTAAGCTAGAGAATAGCATAGATCATTTGTGGTAGCCCTGTTCTCAAATCACCATGCATTAATTTTGCTCTGCCTGCATAAAACAGACATTTTTGTAATGTGTTTGTGTCTCTGACTAACATAATGGAAACTTCGCTCCGTGTCTCTTTCTGGTAGGTTTCCCTCTGTAGCCCGAGCAGCCTAGATTTGTAGAGAAAAAAGGAGAGAACTCAGTGAACATCAAAGTGGGGAAATACTTGTTTTGAATTTCTTCTTTGCGTGCATTACTTTTAAAATCCAGTTTCTGCTGTAATTCTTGCAAGAACACTCATGAGTAGTGTGAGGTTATTCTGAGAGGTTGACTCATAATAAATTGGTAGTTTTAGTTGTTTGTTCTTCCATTTCTGCTTCTAAATCTGTTGCTCAGAATGATGGTAAAACTTACGATGACTCTATTCAGGTAACATCAGGCTTCAAGTACTGAATACGTGGACCTTTGCACAAGTTAAAGGCTGAGGTTATTCATGGCATTCATTTGAGACTGAAAGTGTGTTTGTTCCCTTACTGAGTGTTGTATCTTTGAACAGCATCCTGCAACCATTCGCTTTTTCTAATATTATATCAAGAAACCCATAGTAATCAGTAGGAGAAGTCACAGTGCCTGAGGTTAGGCAAGTGCATACAGCTTGGCAAGCTCAGGGCGTTAAGTACTGAGTGTGGGCTTCTGAAATCTTGAAATAACAGTTTTGGCAGAATCAAGTCCATTTGCAAGAAATCTATAAAGAGAAACAAGAACTTAGGGATCTGTTCCAAAGCAGTCATTTTTTTTCTAACCAAGAAAGCACACTGCAGAAACCCTGCATTTATATAATTTAAAGGTCTTGTTTGACTGAGGAGTAGTGTGTACACTGAACTATTGGGTCATAGGTTACAGCAAATTTTGCCCATTTGTCTGAAAATGACGTTGAACTGGGATCAGCTCTGATCCTGCTAAAATCAGTGCTTTTACTAACATGCAAATAAAAGTCCATGATGATAAGATACTGAAAGTTATTTCCAAACCCAAACACTGACTGTTCCCAGAAAAAAACCTACCCCAAACAAGCAAAACACAGCAAACTGTAGAAGGGAACTCCTCCGACTCAAAACCAGCACCGAAGTCTATCCTGGACAGAATTCTGAAAGTACTTTTAAACCAGTGAAAAGCTCTGCCTGTTCAAAATGTTGATCATGTCCAGTGTGTTCGGCAGAGCCGCCCTGTGTCCTACTTGCCATGGCTTCATCCTGGAGGCAGGTCTGAGCGGGAGGGCTCTTCCCCCCCATGGACTCCTGCCAGACCTGCGGGACTTTGTGAATCCATCATATTTGTCGTAAAGGTGAACTTATAGGACCTGGGCCCACATGAGTGATGATGGGGGGGATGGGAGACAGAAAAAGCAAAGTCCTGAAGTGTCGCTCTCCCACACTGGTAAGAGAGATGTGTGTTGAAATAGCTGAGCCTTAAAAGGATAGACTTTTAAAATTATTATTTGAAAGTTATTCCTGTTTTGTTGTAAGACTTGTCCTTAAGATATCGTAAAATATTTGTGTAAGGATGGTTTAGATCAGTGAGTAAAATTCAAAGTGAAGCATCATTCAAACCTACACAGTTTTGTTTAGATCTTACTCCAGAGTGAGAGTGTTTCTTTGTTGGTTTTTGTTTGGGTTTTTTTTTGTGCTGTGGTTTATTTAGTAAGGATTAAATTCTGGGTTATCTTGATCAGTCTTAGTTTGCAAATAGCTTCAAGAGAGGAGTAAAACTTCATGTGGGAAGACAAGATAGTAATTCACACATGAGGTGTCAACCAAGTAATTTTAGAGGCAATGTTGGGTATTTTTAGGGTAGNTAGTAAGGATTAAATTCTGGGTTATCTTGATCAGTCTTAGTTTGCAAATAGCTTCAAGAGAGGAGTAAAACTTCATGTGGGAAGACAAGATAGTAATTCACACATGAGGTGTCAACCAAGTAATTTTAGAGGCAATGTTGGGTATTTTTAGGGTAGTGTAAATAGATTATCTCTGGGATCTAACATTAATTGGAGGGAGACTTCATTAAGGAAAAGGAATGTCAGTTTGTTTCATTCTCTTGTTATATTTTGGCAGTAAGAATGTCTGCCTATTCTCTCAATAAATAATGCCATTTACCTTGCCGACTTGATTTTTTTGTTGGTTTTCATATATGTTAAAAATTAATCAAACTGTTAAACGTCCACACTGATTCCTGAGGTACCTTTTCAATTTAAGGGCAACAGTGAAACTTAAATACGATTCAGGTAGAACTTTATGATGAGTGCTCTGTACATCATGTCAGGTCACTGCTGTAGCTGAGTTTTGGAAACGGGGTGTTACTTTTCCCTGGGATTTCAGCTTTGTTGGTCATCTCAGAAGCTTGGGATTAGAAAGTGACTGATGAGATCTCAGTGCCACAGAAGGAGCATTTCCTTATTAGCTCACTAGGTGAGAAAACACCCTCTCACACATCCAGAATTTTTGGAGAAATCATGTTGCATGCACCTGTGCTGCCTGGCTTACAATGTGTTGTATTGTGGTTTTGATAATGCTTCTAACAAAACGCAGGCCTGGCCACAGTACCCACAAATCAATACATCAATACTTCTATTTGTTGTTTTTCAGCACACAGAGCTCTGGAATTTTTCATTAAGCATGAAGGGAGTGTTAATTACAGACAGGTAAGAAACTTATTATTGCTTAATTGTGTACAGCTTTCTTCTAGGTGTTTTTCTGTCTTCTTACCTGCCTTTATTATTTATTCTCAGTAATACATGTGTAAATATTGTGCACAGACTATATTTTTACCCTTTTTTTTGTTGAAAATCATCTGACTCCTCCTGAATACTCCTACAAATATGTAGCAATTATAGTAATGCGTAGATACTGTGTGTGGTTTCTCGCATGTTGTCCTATCTTCTGAAGTCATACCCTCTGTGAGTAGTTATATTAGAAGAATCGGTAGAGGACTTTTGAAAAAGAGATTAAATAAACATAAGGACAGCAAAATGTCAGCAAGGTTTTGAATTTAGTCCACCATATATGTAATTAAACGGATTTTCTAGTTGGCTCAAATAGCTTTGTCTTTCATGGGCTGTATCCAGCAGAACGCTGTAAGCACATCGACAGTTTCGTAATCAGATGAACAAAACACAGGTATGTTTTGTGTTTAAAGCATTTTTAATATCCTTCAGGACAACATAAGGAAGACCCTGGTATATAACTTGATCTTATATCAAAGTAGGAGATCGCTGAAGGCAAGTAGTCACATTATCTGCTGTAAACAGCTATGCCGTGAGTCGGAGGGTGGAAGTTAGCAGCCCAGGCTTCGTGTCTGGTCCAGGAGGAGGAGGACTTCATCAGCACCTAAGTTAGAGCATTCAAATACTTCCCTAAGGATCCTTTCAAATTACAGTGTGCACTGATTAGTTGCTTACACAAACTTGGGCAGGTGGAGGGAGAAAAGGGAATGATGGGGAATGAGGCTGGCTACACTGAAATAACATGTTTTAATAAGATAATAGTTGTGTGTTGCTAGATATATGTGAATTGTATCTTCAATATTGGCAGTAAATGGTGTTCTAGTGCTGTGCAATAGCACTCTAATTCCTTTTTTCCCATCCTTTTCCCAGTTGTTACTAAACCACCAAGATGCATTTCAGGCTGGGAGCATTTATCCTGATGCCTTTTATCCTTCAATCTGCAAAAGTGGTGAGAAATGCTTTATAAGTCCAATATCATTAACAACTATATTTTCATGTGAAAATCCCATAGAATTTGGTAAGGTTGAAAACAGTTATGTTATAAGAGGTTAAGTGTGGCAAAAAAGGCTCACTTGCAAAAGCATCCACCATTTCTGTTAGTATTTTGAGACTTGGTGTAGAACTTTATAAGAAACTAATACATTTGAAAATGTTTTTAGAAAGTAACTTTTGGTTAAATTTACCTATTTAATGGGTAGGGCAATTTAATAGAAGGGTGCTGTTTGACTAAATTAGCTCAAATCACTGGGTACTGTCTTGGGGAGAAACGAAGGGGACAAAATTATCTTTTTTCTAAGTCTTAGGGAAAGCCTAGAGCTAATGTCTTTATTGGAAAATACTAGTTTCTATCAGATCAATCACGAAGATGTTAGAATGACATCATCTACCTGGACTTGTGTAAAGCATTTGATACTGTCCAGCATTACACCTTGGTCACTAAATTGGAAAAACATGGATTTGATGGACCGACCACTCGCTAGATAAGGAATTGACTGGATCGTTGCACTCGAAGAGTTGCCCTGCCCTGTCCTTCCTTACCCTGCCCTGCCTTGTTATTTTTTTACCTGACAAAGAATAAATCAATTATTGATAGAACTGATACAATTTTATTGCAATAGGAATATTCCATGATGTATCTGAAGACACTCACTGGTCACCATTTCTCAGTGCAAGTATTCAGTACATCCGAAGGAATTATCCTCAGCCTTGGGAAGAGGTAAGAAAAAATCCTTAACTTTTGACTTTGCTTTCTACCATTTTCTTTACCTTCAGTTGTTGCAATTTCATCCTTTGGGAAGCAGAGAAAAAAATAAGTTCTTAAATTATAATCTCCACTGATATAGGAAAGTTTGAAATCCTGTTTTCATCTTTAGCAGTCAAAAATGTTACTCTTTCCATATAAAGTCTATTAGCTTTCCCCAGTGTGGTCTGGTGCTTGTGATCCATTTCATAGGTCCAAACTTTCAAATGTGATTGGTAGTCTTGCATTATTGTCAGATCTGGTTGAGCGTTTGCCACTTGAAAACCTGGTATCTTCTAGAATTGTGAAATCTTGGACTTACTCCTGCTTTGCTCATGTTTATGGTATGTGAGCTACACAGGAGGAGAGGAATATCAAATTGCCAAAAGCAAGAATTAATTTAAAGGTAATATTGTTTTATTTTCCTTACTGGAGAATTTGCCATTCTCTCACTACTCAGGAGAGTCACACAAGTGGATCAGAGAACACACAGACTTTAAAACCTAAACAAGTCTGCCTGCCTTTTGACTGGCCATTGGTGACACTGATTGTGTGAACTGTTAACCCTCGGGCAATCTAAATTCATCAAAAACTCTGATTCAGTTACAGATTTTTAAAAGACTTCTGGAGCTTGCAGTGATTCAATGTAGAGAAATCATTTCTGGAGAAATAAAATTTCTGTTGCTGAAAAATTTATCGCAAATAACTTTTCTGTTTGCAGGAATGAGTAATTTCATACCTGGGCTTTAGTCAGTTAATTTTACGATGAACAGCACTTGCACAGGGATATCTTTCTCTTCTCTGTGTGCCTGCACAACCGCCGTGGTGGCAGAGGGTATTCACTCCTTGGAAATGGAAGTGCTTGTCCCCAGTCCAGAAAAACACTTTCATACACATCTGACTTGAAGTCCACAAGTTGGCCTGACATCAACTGTGTCATTCTATGGCCCTGGACTGTATGAAGTGCTTAAAGCTTCTCAAGTCACAAAAAGAGACTCCAGCATCAAGGAATGAGTGGTCAACATTTGGTCATGCTAAATTCTTGAATTGTAAGAGTTTCTCACCTAGATCCTTGTATAATACACTTAGGTAAAATACTAAACTCTTTTTAAAGACAGGAGTGCAATTACTGACATTACTTCAAGTGGATTGTTGTTGTGTAGGCTACAGAGAAGCTGGTGGCTTTCCTGTTTGGAATTGCCTCACATATGGTGGCAGATGTTAGCTGGCATAGCCTGGGTATCGACCAAGGATTTCTAAAGGCCATGGGAGAAGTAAGTCTGTATTATTTTATTTATTGATATAACTGTGTTTATTGGAATCCATAGCTTGGCTTTGGACTCTGGTTGGGAGGGGAGAGAAAAGCTAGATCCTGGTTTCAGGAAGATTTTCAGAGAGATGTAATGTTACAAAACCTGTAAGAATGAAGTTGGTCAGATTTGGGACCTGTAAACTTCAGAGCTGCTTGAACAATTAATTTCTGCATATATGTTTGTATGGAAGGATGAGTAAAATCAACAGACAGTTCTCTTATTTTTCTCCAGATTGATTTTCATGGTTCCTACTCAGAAGCTCACAGTGTTGGCGATTTTGGTAATGTTTCTGTTTGCTGATCATAGTTCCTTCTAGTGGAATAACCAGTCCCCTACAAAACCATAGTGGGTGATTCTGACTCTTACCTTATACAATGCAGGAGCCAAGAGTGAGTCATATGAACACTATATTCTCACTCTCCCCCCATAGCTTGCAAAGTCCTGCTGTGCTTGTCATCATGCTCCATGTTTCAGGAGATGTGATGGGGCATATGGACACTTGTAGTAAAGTGAAAACACAGGCTGAAGGCTGCTAAAGTTTAAGTGGAGTCACTACTGTGATTTTAAATTTTACATTATTCTTACTCTCTGGAAATAAAAAATACACAGCATACTTTCAGGTGAACCATTTATGTATTCTAAATACGTGAGTGGAGGATCTAGTGTATAAACATAGCTAGCATAGCCACACATAGCTTCATCTACTCTGATATCCATGATAGAGGCTTAACAGGTTTGGTTTATTGGGCTTTGTGGGGTTTTTTCATTCTTTCATCCTCAGGAGGAGATGTCCTGAGTCAGTTTGAGCTGGACTTCAGTTATCTGGCATCGAATTGGTAAGATAATGAGATTACCTTCCTTAATGATTATTTCTGTTTACTCTGTGTACTCACTGTGTTTTAACAAAATACTGCCCTTCTTCATCTTTCTTTCAAAAGAAACTCTTGTGGCTATTGGAGTTTTTCAGAGTTTAGTATTACTTATGTGCATATTGACTGTTCCCTGACATGACAAACTGGAAGGATGGAAGAAAAAAGTTTTACATATAGAAACACAGCGAGACGGATTCAATTATTTATCTCTGAAGGGAGTTATAAGTAATTAAGTATAAAATAGTCAGTGAGAAAAGGTTTGCTGGAGTGTCCTAGCAATTAGTTAAATAGCTCAGTTAAATAAATCTCACTTAGATTTCCATTTAAAGTTTTGGAAGTTCAGGATGTTTAGGTTTTAAAAGCATAAAAAGAAGCAGATGTACCAATTTTTTTCTTACACTTTTTAACTGAAAAGCTCACATGCCTGTTTTTCCTGCTGATAAAGTAAGTCATTGGAGTCATTTCGTTTCGGTAGGATGTAGTTCATGTAGGTATAGAAGGCACAGTTCATTAATAACCTCTGGCATGGCTGTGGAAAATAGCAATTTGCCTAGGAGGAGATTTGGCACAGCGGAGAGTTGGAGGACACACTCCAAGATGACGTGATCACCAAGCCAGGGAATGAGTGAGGGGAGCATGGAAACTCTACCAGCAGTAGCCATGGGGGAATGGTTCTACAGATTTCTGACTCTGAACCTAAACAAGGGGAGAGTCTTCTGCAGAGAGCAGCTGCACCTGCAATCCTGATCTTTTTGGCATTTGTCAATCTTTATGACCTTCTATAGTCTTTTGAAGTTTATAATCTTTTAAAGCAGGACATTATTATAGAAACTATAATCTTTTATCAGGTGACATGGAAAATCTCTTGTTATAAGACCTTCGTCTTGTTTTCAGGTATGTACCTGTCAAAGACCTGGCAGCTATCTATAAGGAATTTTATGGAAGAGAGATCATAACTGAAAGCACAATTACTGACTGTACTTACCTGCTGTTTCTTGAACTGTAAGTTGAACAGCATTGTCTGTAGGTGAAGCTTATGTAGGAAAATGATGATAATCCTATTTGAAATGCTTTATGCATTGAGGCAAGCGATATAGACTTCCTGCTAGATACTGGAATTGTAAAAACACCTGATTTTTTTTTTTAATGGCTAGAATAGAAAACCAGACTGCTTAATGACTTAAATTCATTAGTAGACCACAGATTCAGCATCTTAGCTGTTTAATGCATTTAATGTATTGATGCCTATTTATTTGAGAACAGCTGTGTCTTCAAGTACCATTGCATTGTGTATGTTAGCAATACAGTTTTCATGTACTGAAGGAGGGATGTACATACCTCAATAGTTGGCTTACCTACACTTCATGTAAATCCTTTCAAGTCCAAGAATAATTCAAAAGAGATTTTTGATATCTGGCAGCGTCTTCCTTTGAATATTCTAAACAGCATAGCTGTGTCTTTTATTCCAGTTAGTTACCAATAGTCATGCAGTATTTACAAACACTTTGAATCCTTCCAAATTAAGGGCAGCAATAAAGTTGTATTACTTCTCACATTACAGCTTTTAAAAGTATATTAACAACCATCAAGGAGATGTCCTGACTTGAATAGTACTTACCATGCAGAAGCCTCAAAAAGACCTGTTTAAATGACTAAACATTATTAAATGAAGCAAATGTATTTCTGAAGGGTTGTTTGTTTGTTTGTTTCAGGCATGGAGAAAGGCTTGCTGTTTCCAAGGTTGATTTTCTGTTTTCTGTATAAAAATGAACATATATCATGAAGACAATGTAATCCATCTTACTAAGCGTGTTGCTTGTCTCAGCTTTTCCCAACGTTTGCTAGTAAATCTCCATTTCTGGTGGAGAAGTTCCATGAGTATTTCCTTGGAGGAGTGGATGACATGGCATTCTGGACAAACAATATTTTTGAGCTGACGAGCCATATGCTAGAGAACGGAACCAGGTATAGAGTGTTTCCTGCAATATGAAACACAGTAGTCAAGTTCTGACACTCTTTAATTGTTCTTCTGAAGGCAGGTTCTTTCCTAGGAGAGATGCTGAGCTTTAAATCATCACTTGGACAAGGGGGTTTCTGTGGGTGTCTATTATTTGGGTGCACAGGATCACATAAGCCCTGGGTTCACCTTTGTTACATGCTCACAGTCCTTTCCTCAGACAAAGCTCTGCCATGCCTGGCTGATACTCCACGAGGAAAGTTTAGGGCATTCTTTAAGGGCCTGCTTAAACCTTACATAGCCACGCCCTGACGTTCTGCCTGGCCTGGCCATCTGAGCGGCGGCTACAGCTTTTGGCTACTGTCACCAGCCAGCGAAGATATCTCTTCCTAGGGGAGGTCAGATGTTGCCTTCAGACATTTAAGGCAAATAGGATTAAGGCAAATAGAAAGAGTATATAGCCTAGTGTTGGATGCTCAGGGTTGTACTTAGAGTAGCATATTTTTTTAGAGGTTCCAGCCTTGTACTGCTCTGTTACAAGTGTAACCTTGCTGTAAATAGCTTTATAAGACCAACAGGGACAATGAATCCATTCATTTATATGGAAAATAGCTCTGCGGCTATTTTGGGCATCAGTGTTTGAAATACAGTGTGGCATAATCTGTTGTGTTCCTTGTTCTAGAATGACACTTCCATTAAAAGTGCTTTACATTAATAGAATTAGCAGGATGTGCTACAATATATTTCCATTAAGTGTTTTATAAAGACATGAGATTCATACAGAACCTAATGAAGGTCATTAAAAGAAATATCAAAGGAGTTTCTATGGATTAAAATGATGCTCTGATTTTGAATAAGCTGAGTTTCTTGAGAAAAATGATGAATTCTAACAGAGGAATCAGTAAGGATAGAAGTTATATTTTTAGTCTCACTTCCATTGTGGGGAAAAATTTTAAAATGCATTCTGTATATTTCTTTAGTGGCTGCTTCCTGCCTGAGAACCCTCTGTTTATAAACTGCACAAAAGAGCAGAAGGACAACCTTGTGTAAGTACAGCTCAGAAGGTTCAAAGTCTTACTGATGAAAGCAGAGTCTTCCACTAATGTGGATGGTGAGCTATGGAAAATTATTGATCTTTTGGTTTATCTTTTTGTGTGTGAATTTGAGATTCTCTTAACGTGAATAAGTAAGCTTCACAAGGGGGAACTGTGCAGAACATAGGCGAGCCTTTTACCTTTCAGCCCAAGGACAAAGATACTTACTTAGCACTTCAAAGTGCTAAGTTTTCACACTTCATTTGGTTGCCACTATTTGTTCTGCTAACCATGAGACTACTGATTGCTGCTTACCGTAGCTAAGTTCTCTCCTGATTTATGTACAGAAATACAGAACTCAGCTGTTCATAGCACAAGTGTATGTATTCCTCTAGCAAACATCTCAAGAGAAACCAGCTTGACTGGTATCTCTTGAGAACTCCATTTATACATGGGAGAAGTGGCCACCCAATTGGATGCAATATGTTTATTTCTCCTTGCTTTGTCATAAAATACTCAAGTTATTAATTCAGTTATATTACTTGTTATTACTGCCTTCTTTATTTTAGCAGAAACAAACAATCAAAACACGAACATCGCAAGAACACAACTTCTATGCTTACAAAAAAACTTGAAAAGAATATAAATTATACAGAGAGAGGAGTTCACTTCAACATAGACTCTTGGGCAACAGTAAGTGAGAAGTGATAAATGTGTCAGGTAATATTCAGCTCTGTATAAAGTTGTTTTAATTTCTGTCTGAAATGCTGCATGATGGAGCAGGGTCTCTGGATGTTAACAGCAGCCTCTGACCTCACTTCGTAGAGATTCCAGCACCATTGTTAATCTCTATATTTATATGTACATCATAAATGTTCAATTTTTACACTTTGCTCATTGTAAAGTGAAGTTAGAACATATCTTACAGTGAAAAAAAGTAACAAAATATATCTTTAGTATTTACCCTTTGGTATTTACATTTTACAGAATCATAGGATAATTTTGGGGGGTTAAAAGGTCCCAACAAAGCAAAGCAGTGAACAATTCAGAGTGCTCCATCTAGAGCATACAGATTTTTTGTCTCTTTCTAAAATGGTGCTTACGGCCTGAGTCAGAGTCCACTTAGATCAATGTGGGGATTTCCACTGTTGGTGACTTGGTTTTTCAGGTGCTCTATAATGTTTGAGAGTTTTAGCCTGTGTTTTAACCATCCTTGTGTCTCTGTTATTTTTATTTCAGAATTCCCTCCGCTTGATAAACCGTGCTTTTGCAACTGGCGTCCGGAGAGCGTTAGCAGCTACACATCAGAAATCTTCTAAGCACATCTCCAAGCCAACAGCTTCATATTTTTTGACTTCACCCTATGCTAGACTTGGATGGTTGGTAATTTTTTTCCTCCCACCTCCCTCTTAATTTTTGAAAATTTTGAGTATTCACCAAAATATTAATGTTTATTCTTTGGATACTCTTTAAAGATGGCTGTCCAAATCAATTAGTCGTAATAATCTGGCTGAATGGCTTATATTAGAGAATCACAGAATCATTTAGGTTGGAAGAGACCTTTAAGATCATCAATTCCAGCTGTTATTGTCTGGCCAGAACAAAAAGTTAACCCATAAGACCTTTATTTCAGATGTTAGCATAAGACTCTTTGTGTCAGTAATGAATCAAACTGTATCAAGAGAAAAATTGTCATTCAGATGTGAATTCTGGTCAGATAACCTCGATATTTGGAAGAGAAAACTTCTGATTTTTTTACATTCCCTCCTTAGTGAAGGAACAAAATGCTCTGTGTCTGATCGAGCTCAGAATGGAAGGAACCAAAATTAGAACCAACGTTGATTTTAGTTCGGAACAGTAGAGAAACATTATTACTCTCTTTCTTTTTTGTTTATTGGTTGATGTTTGTGTCAAAGTTATCATCTGTCCTGCATTGATCACTGATAGTGCCTAGCAAGTGTTCTTGGAAACACTACAAAACTAGTAGATAGTTCAAAGATAGATTTAGGAGACAGAAAGAGGCATATCCTCTGCTTGACAGAGAGGTTCTAGCTTGACCTGCAACAGGGAAGAATAATAAAATAAATTTACATTGCTGCTCATCTTACTTCATTTCTTCTGACTCAAAAATTAAAGATTTAAATCTTGAGTTTCATTCACATCAGCCAAATTAATAGTTATTAGTTCTTTACATATTTCCACTCTAAACTCCCAACATATTACTGACACCTGTGATCCCTTTGCTTATCTACTGTTCAGTCCATCAATTAAATCAAAGGTTCACTTAAAAAGATCCTTACTTTCATCTTTTGTATTCTTTGTCATATGTAAGCAGTTCTTTTTCATGCTTCTTGTTCTGATTGCTCTCAGGTGCCTTGTGTCAGTAAGTAAAAGGCAGTTCCTACACATCTTAGATGCATTAATGGAAGATGAATCTTTGAGGCTCTGTTTTTATTTAATTCAAGAAAACAAAAATTAAATAAATAATATGAAAAATGCTGTGTAGATTTTTACTAATATAGATGGGGAAAGACTAGTGAAAGAAGTAAAAGTGTTTATTTTCTGCTAACGTTGTGGTAGTCTGGAAGCTAATGCTATGACTTTGTTGACTCCTTTGCTATACAGGGCAATGATCTCAGCTGATCTAAACCGGGACGGAAACGAAGATCTGGTGGTTGGAGCACCAGGGTACAGCACACTGGGCCATGTTCAGATAGGACGGGTGTATGTGGTCTATGGCAACCAGTCAGGTTTGCCTCCAGAGGACATGGATCTGGATGGGAAAGCTGACCAAATACTACAGGGTCATCAGGTGAGGGACTGAGTCAGATATTTGTGACTTTTTTTTTTCCTGAAATGTGATAGAGTTGACTGAGCAACAGCATCATTAATATGTGTGAGGATTATTCCTACAATACCCCTTCTGATGCAATGATGTGTCATGCTTTTCAAGAAAAATAACCAATTCATAAGTGACACGAGCAATTAAAGCAATACCTCTCCTCTATAGGTTCCTTTTATTACTGTGTTAGATAAGTGTGTGTTAGAACATAATCTGCCCTCGAATAGAACTGAGATAGTGTCTCTGTACATCTCTGAGTAAAGCTCATTTGGGTCCCTGCATTTAAGAAAATACTGTGATTTTCCCTTTCTTTTTCATCTGAAATTATTAATTCAAGATAAGTGTCAATTCCTTTGAAGCTACATTTTTTCATTGATTAATAACTTCTCGCAAAACTGTTGTTTGTATTTACTAAGAGTACACATTTTTTTTAAAAAAGAGAAAACTACAATTTGACTTGATGATGACTGCCTTGTAACTGAGAAGCAGGATCAAACGATCTTTTTGAGTAGTAAAGATGATCCTCTGTAGAAAATATCTTTATAAATGAAGATACTAGAGAGAGATGATGTTCATTTCCTTTTAAACTGTTTTTGTTGTTATAAACCACGGGGGAACAGCCACTGTCTCCTTACAGAGTGTTTTAGTGGATCCCAGCTATAATGCTGTTCA
>WEIS01094754.1:0-10857 GCA_013389965.1 Todus mexicanus
CCTGCAATAAATTTTCAGTTAATTTTGTCTATCTCAAGATCTCATTAAACTACTCACAAATACTGTCATAAATTTGAATTCTGTTGATCTTATTCATAGAGACAATTCTATAATTTCATCGAATTTTACGAAATTCTCAACAATATAAGCACAATTCAAACTCAGTGAGAATGGTAAATTATTTCCTTTATATGAGGAATCCACTTCAGTGGCATTTTTTAGAAATAATGTAGTGCTGAATCACAGTTAGTTATGACTACCCAAATATTTGCTTGCTTTCAAAAGCTGCATACAGTGTTTTATAGTTGATGTGACCTCAGGACTAGTACAGAGATAGAACAGTGTGCATGGCTGACACACATCTCACTGATCACTTTGCTCCCTCTTAGAAGCCACGTGTATGATGTCTGATATCAGTATGGTGATTCCTGCATTGTGGAGCACTTGAACTGATGGATTTTTTATTATGGCAGAGGCAAAGCATCCTCTTGCCAGATTCCATTTCCTTGCATTTTTCTCTGGGGATGTATAAGATATACAGTATACGCCCACACTTTCACCATGGGGTTGATGTTGTGCACTTCCCTCAACCAAAGAGGCTAACCTCCAGGAGGGCACCAAATAGGCCAAGGATGATTTGTGTTTGCCTAATATTAGATTTCAGCTGTGGAAGCCTCCTCTTTCACAGTCCTTTTGACATCTCTTGGGGATCCCAATGTGGTTTTTGCTTAAACCAACAGTTGCTAAGAGCATATAGTTGGCAAATTATGCAATCTGAAAACAAATTTTAAACTGTAGGTATAAAGTAGCAGTTAAACATTGTTAAAAAGTGTTTAAAATCTCTGAAATGTGTTTAAGTGAAAATATTTTTTATTAATGTATTAGGCTTGTGTAAGACAGAAGCAGAATAATACCAGAATAGAACATTTTCTGAATAATGCAAGGAATACATTGTAGAAAAATTTATCTCTAATTCTTTGTGAGTGATGTGTAAAAGTCCTGTCTACCCTTAATATTCCAAACCATTAAACAAGATTCATATAATTCAAGTAAATATAGAATTGTGTCTGATTTACTGATACTGGATGTGAATTCGTTAGGGGAAAATTCTTACTTTATTCACCTGCTTGCCAAGAAGCAGCAAGAGCCCAGTCAGTCCGTTGAAAAGGATGAGCCAAGAGCTGAGAGCAGGTACACCACGGGCAGGGGGGTGCCCTCTCTGATGAAGGCATCAGGGCAGGGTGATGTGAGGAATAAGCTCCATCAACAATCCCAAATAAGATAAGGCAATGAGTCGAGTCTAGGGTGAGTCCAGGGATCCTCTATGGAATGGCAGGAGACAGGACTGGAAACACGGTTACAACAGTAGGAAGCCAGTCAGGGCTCAGGGACACTTACAATGAAGCTCAGAGCAGGTCTGGGTGTCCAGGCATTAGCGTGAGTGAAACGTGTGCCCACAGGCAGAGTCGGTGGATGAAGATCCAAGTGAGGCTGCTTAGGGTAGGTAAAGGCTATTAATGCACTCCAGGCCCTCACAGTATAAATCTAAAGCAATTCCATTCACTTCAAAGCAGAAGCAGCAGAATTTATACTAATCGGTCTCTCTCAGTCAAGCTTTCAAAGCTCACTATGTGCTGACAAATGGTTTAGAAAAATAAAGAGTCATTTAATAAATATTTATGTTGCTCCTTATTGTGTGAAATAAGTCTTAATGATGGACTACGAATATTAAAACAACACCCACTGGATGTTTAAAACAGATTAAATGACTAAATTAGGTTAATATTAAAATTGCTGCAACATGTAAGTTTGTGATATTTGTGAAGCCATGTTTTACTTGCATTAATCCATATTTCATAAAAATTCAAACACAGCCCAAAGAGACTTTCATTGATTCCTGTTCCAAATTAAAATATATAAAATATAATTCATTTCAGATATAAAGGCCACATTTATACACTTTTGAAGGAACCTAACTATGCAGATTGATGCTCAGTGCAATTTACAGTGGCAGGTGAGATTCATTAAACAATGCTTTTAGAAGTCAATGAGTTAAATACTTACTCTAGTGAGTTCTTTTTAAAATCTATATACATTTTACTCTCCTTAAGTATCTTTGTTAGACCAGTCCCTTCAGGCCTAATCTTTACAATGTCATTCAAAACCTTGTTATATCCTGTGCATGCCCTGTTAATTCTCTAACATAATTCTCACAATATTTTCTTTTGTAGCCGTTCAATGCTTACCCTTCCTTTTTCTTTGATAGAACGTTATCCAAGGCCCAGCATAAGCCACGTGACTTTGACATGGTGTCTAATTTCAGAAATTTAACCAAGCATTGAAGCTACAGTAAAACGTGATTAAAGTCTGAGAGTGATTGAGACTGATTAATACAGCTAGTGCAATGCTGAAATGACAGTCACCTACTCCATCTGATTGTATTGTTTGGGCCCTAGGCAGTTATGTTATACTTGCTTGTTTGGTGCCACTGTTAGGTAGATTTTGAACCTCCGTTGCAACAGACTTACTCATTGTTTAACGTAGTACAAGAAGTTTCCTGTTTTCCAGTATAAATTTACACTTTATAAACCCCAACACATACCTCGAGAAAAGCACCTCATTGTATATTTTTCAATTCAGGATATTTTCTGGTTCAGACTCACTGTTCTATGTTATAGAGCATATGTTTCTCAAAATATTTTGAGGATAATTTATACAATTACAAATAAATAAATCCACTAGAGGGCAGTAATATTGCTAATCTAGCTGAAATAACAACATTGTAGTTGACTAAAATATTCAAGTGAGTAAGGGAAGGCACATGAACCATGTAAGTAAGAGCACTGACTCTGGAGTGGGAGCACTCCTTGTTCTGCTTCTTCAGTTCTCCTCTAAATAAATAATAAATAAAAATAAATAAAAACTAACACCCTAAGTAGGTACTTTCAGATGCACTGACCGTCTGTTCCGTGAGGAGAAAAAGGAATGTCAAAAGGGCAATTTTGTAAGTAAAGGACTTCAGGAACCCTTTTTTCCCAGTGTCATTTAACCTGAGATGTAGCCCTTCAGCCTTTAGCCTGAAGAGTAACCACATTTTACTAGTTAAAATGTTATACTAAAAAATTGAGAAAGTAAAATAGCTGTCAAACCATCACCAGTTTCAGCCTTATTTAGAAAATCCCTTCCTGACCTGCAAAATACCAATCAGAAGGACTTAGCAGTGTCTTTAAAAAGCTGTCCTTTAGGAGTATGTACCAACTCTTACAGTATGAGAAAGAAAACATGAGTAAAGAATGATAGCAGAAATAGAAGAGTAGTTAGGAGTCACATTCTAAAATGTTTTGACTGGAAGGAATGGCAGAAAGAATATTCCGGAAGGGAAGAGGCTGAGACCATATTACCCTATGTCCACTCATCTTTCCTGCCTCATTCCTCAGAGCTTTGCTGGGACTATCTATCATGTGGTTTCACATCTGATGATATGAGTAGTCATTTCCACTGTAAATGAAAGCATCATTTAAATTCATATACGAATGAAATATCTGAAATCTGTTTTGCTTTACCCTTCTGATGCAAACTTGGGTAATACAGAAAGTATATGAAAATGATAAATATAGTGCCGTCTCAGAGTTGTGTTGGATAAATTATAATGCAGGACTCAGACATATTGCAGGTATATTTATAATAGTCTGTTCATTTGTCTTGCTAGATAAGTCTAATGCAAAACTGACCATATTAATATTATGAAAATTTTGGTGGGATCACATATATACTTAAATCATCTGCAGAATACGATAAAACACATTGATCTCATCAGCAAACTATCTCATTTATGTAATGAATTCATATATTCATTATGTAAGCAAGATGGGGTAAAAAGGTGGAAAAAACATCTACCAACATTAACTACCAACTACGTGTAAACTAAGTGTAGAGATGAATTATTAGTGATGTGTGAAATATTTGCAGTAAGTTTATAGGGTCAATATATCTTTTATTTTTTTTTCCCCAGAATATTCATAAACGTAGAATCTGAACACATTTAAAACAGTATTTAAACAGTGTTAGGCTCCTGTATTCTCACTCTCACTGTCACTTAACTGAACTCTAAAGGTGCAGCTCTGATAAAGCTCAGCATAACTGAGATTAAAATGGAGCGAAAAATAGGTATTATTAATCTCCACTGAACTTTTATTAAAAGAATACATTTTTAACAAATCAAACACTGAATTAATCACTCTGTGATGAGAGCCAATAGTCATTGGAGTGCAATGGCTAGCAAAATTTTTTAAATTCTTCTGGTGTTCTTCACCTAGAGCTTTCTACTCTTCCGCATATTAGCACAAAACACACTCCTGTGCTTTAGCATATACATGTAGCATATGGACCTCTGTCATCATGCCAAAAAATTATTCTTTTCTTTAGGGTTTGTCATCATAATAACTAATACATTACTCAATCTCTTCACAACTAGGCAAGAGAAGCAGCAACTAAGGTCTTTGCAAACAATCCCAAAGTACTCATGTAGAGTTAGTGAGCTCCAGAAAGCTTATTGTTCCCTACATGATTGTTGTCTCTTGTCTACAAAATGTAAAACCTTAAAAAAGAAATCCTGAAAATAAATAATCTTCATGCCTTCATGGGTACTTTGAAGACCCTCCAGACTCAAGAACTCTGATAACTGTGGTGAATTTAATTACAAACAGAGCTTTCCATAACAAAATACTCCTTGAAAATATTGTCTGAAAAGAGTTGAACCGTGTTTAACGGTGAAAACCAGAAATTAATCTGGATAGTTTACAAAGGTTATACATAATTTTGTCTAAGTGCTATTCCATTTGGAATTACAACAAAATTATCCCCTCCATAGTGTGCTTTGCTCCAAGGAATAATTGCTATTACCTGGGAATCCTGAGAACAGCAGATGAGGAAAGCTGAAGAAACATTACTCTGTAGTTATGGCATTAGGCAGGTCTCTCAGAAGTCTAGACCTTTCAGGCAGAGGAAATGTGGGTAGGAGATAAATATGAAAAAATCAAACAACATTAAAAAAACAACCAACAAACAAAGCGCATTAGAATATTCTGAGAAAAACCCACCATGCAATTATTAGGAAACAACAAATTCAACTAATCTATGTTCAGTTAGAAAACTACATTTGCAGATTTATTTGAATGGTTAAAGTTGAAATAAAGGTCTTTCTTTAAATTTAATCTCAGTATTTACAAAGTTTTAATGATATCTCTAGTTACTCTATACACATACGCTTACGTGCAAGGTCTGAAATGGATTAAGGAAATAATAAACATACATATGAAATTATAGGTAAATCAGTTTAAATGGAAATATGTTCCAGATGCCAAAGGAGATGCTGGTAAAATGGCTGGGATGTGATGTCAAAGATGATGAGTAAATGGGGTTTAGTGGTAGCATTGAATTAATCCTGAAGATAAAGTAGCATTGATATATGCTCCAGGAGGAATTCACACAGGAAACTGTAAACTAGAAGATCTTTAACTGTTGCACCAGATGGGTGGGGGAATACACTGTTCTTGAGCCTTCTCTGTGGCAGAGCATAGGGGCCCTGTCACGACAGGGCTGCTGAATTCCTTGTGTCTTGTGATAGGTACCTGGAAACAAGGGAGATGGGATATGAAGCTACTCTTTCCTTTTCCCTGAGTTAATGTGTAGATAAATCCATAACCTTTCTCTTTTTTCCAAAAATGTGCAGTTTGGGCAATATAGTTTTCCCCAAATGTGCAGTCCTGATCCTGCAAGACTGCAGTCAGATACCCACACAGCTGGTTGCTCCACCTCCTCACCAGGGCAGGGGGAGAAAATAGAATGAAAAACCCCATGAGTCAAGATGAAGACTGGGAGACCGCTTACTACTTACTGTCATAGGCAAAGCACATTTGACTTGGAGAGAGATAATTTAATTTATTGGGATTTAAAATAGATATGTGTAGTGAAAAACAAAGACAGAAATTAAAACAACACCTATGCCTCACTCACCCCCATTTTCCCAGGCTAAAATTAGTTTCCCAGGCTCCTTCATTCTCAACTTCTCTACCTCTCCCCTACTCCTTGAATAGCACAGAGGGGGCAAGGAATAGGGGACTATGGTCAGTTCATAACAGTTCCTCTTTGCTGTTCCTTCTCACACTTTTCCCTGATCCAGCATGGGACCTCATCATATGGGCTGTAGTCCTTCAGTAAATATCTGTCTGCTCCACTGTCGTCGCCTCCACAGCGTGCAAGGAAATGTTTGCTCCAGTGCCTGGAGCACTTCTTCCTCCTCCTTCTTCTCTGACCTTCTTGTTCACAGAGTTGTTTCTTGCTCTTTAATTTTTCCTCCTCTTCAGCCAATGTAGTAGTTTTTCCCCTTCCCCAAATACATTTTCACAGAGGCGCCACCAGCACTCCTCAGTCGTGTCCTACAGTGGGTCTATTGCAGAGCCACCTGGAGCCAGCCGTGTCTGGCATGTGGCATCCCCTGGTCTCTTCTCACAGAGGTCACCACTGCAGCCCTTTCCTAATCTTGTCATGTGAAGCCAATAAAAGGTCAACAAGTAATGATACTTTTTCAATGCTAGATTTGCCATTAAGTGTTCCAAACTAAAAGGACCCAATCAAGAAATATATTTTTTTAGGTTTGTCATGGCCGTATGGACAGAAACATACCACAGCTGAACAAATTGCTCAAGTAAGTGCCTTGGATTCCCATCTGCAATTAATAAGAATGTGTTCTTGATCATTAAGAGATTTTGGTTTGTGCACATCCACAGTTACAGCTAATTGACCAAACTTTTCTATCAAGTGACCTCCAACAAGTCATTTTGAGAGGGAAGAGAAACAGCAGCAAACTTTTGACCAGGTCAAGCAGAAGGTAGCCCATGCAATGACATTAATACTGATCCAGAAAGAGATCTATTGTTCTAAATCCACACGGGAAAGAACACCAGTTTGTGTCAACAAGAGCAGGAGCTTGAGGAAATGAACCTCTTAAGAGATGAGAGGCAAACTGTTGGGATTTTGGAGTCAGAGCTACAAAAGACCCAAAATAGTTACAGTTCTGTGAAGCAAGAGGTTCGCGATGCAGATGAGGACATTCTACATGCCATTGAAGTGTTAGACACAGAACAGCCACTGTGGTTATACTCTAAAATACTCGTCCTGATTTTTTTGTTCAAGGATTCAAAACCCACTGGTGGAACAGCAACCAGTGCTACATGCAAAAATATGAAAAATATTTGCTGGCTTTCACCCAGTAGATATGTACTGGTTCAAGTTCCAGTCTGGGATTAGCCGTGATTATTAGTCCACAGTCAGTTAACCTTAGCTAAGTGCCAGGTACCCACCAAGTCTCTCTATTTCTCTCCTCCTCCACCCCCACTACACACACACCTCCCTCAACACAACAAAGGGGAAGAGAACAACGTGGAATCGGCCCGTGGGTTACGATAAAGCCAGTTTAGTAGGAAAAAAGAAAGAAAAAAAGGAAAGCAAGACCACACATGCAAAATGGAGCAAAATATAGTTTTTTAATCTCTGCTTTCCATAGCAGGCGATGTTTGGCCTCTCCCAGGAAGCAGGGTTCCAATACATGTACCAGTTCGTTGGGGGACAAAGGTCTGCTTCCATGGATACCCCCCTCCCCTTTTCCTCCAGCTTTATTGCCCAGCTGATATCATATTCTCTGGAGTACCTCTTTGGACAATTCGGATCAGCTGTCCTGACTGTGTCCCCTCCCAGAATCTTGTCCACCCCATCCCCCTGGTGCTGTGCCAGCCCTGCTCAGCAACAGTCACAACACCGGTGCCTTACCAAGCTATGGGGGCAATAACTCCATCCCAGCCAAACCCAATACACCAGTAAATCAATGTCAGGAAACCAAATTCCTCGGGCTGTTGAAGCCCTAGCATATGATGAACTAAGTGCTGAAAACAAACAAGGGACTTTATTTACAGATGGATCTTGTAAAATTACAGCAGGGATCAGGAGGTGGTGAGCTGTTACTTGGAATCCCTCCATGGGAGAAGCTGCCACCTGTGAAGGGACTGGAGGCTCTAGTCAGTTTGCAGAAGTAATGGCCTTGAAAATAGCCTTGGAACATGTTCAGGAGCATCACTGGCGCTAGTATATGTATATACAGACTCCAGGATGGTGGATAATGCAATGTGGAAATGTCTTGAAGACTGGAGTCATGTTAACTAGCAGCAGTGAGCAGCTGAGCCTGGGGAGAGGGGAGAAAAGTATTAGTGTTTAGTAGTGTACGTTTTCCTTTTTTCCTCTATGCCTGAATCAATAATCAAATGTTTACATTGACTACCAATAAAGCTTAAGTAAAATTCCTCAAATTGAATATATTTTGTCTCTGACAACTATTGGTATAGTGGCACGAACAAGATTTCTGGAAGATAGCTCTGAAAAGCAAAATATTGATCCCATCATCTTGCTACCATACTCTTCATGAAAGTACTAGGTAGGATACTGAACTGATGGACAGATCTTAAGGAACAGATATGCCAAATTGCTAAGGGGATTGTGTAGGCAGCCCTTGCAGATTTAGGAGCAGACCTAAGACAAATGTATGTTTTACTCTGGATACAAGTAGACTAGGATCTGGTTATGTAAGCTTATTTGGCATATGTTTGAATGGTGAGAAGAGTATGAACAATACAGAAGACATATAGCCTCACCATATTCTCAGGAAATATATGGATAGAAGGTTATTTTCCAAATTTTTGAGAGAGAGTCTATGTGGAGGGCAAAAATGTGGTGAAGAAACTAAAGAATAGATTTTACAAGTTCTGACCTATCTGACATTGACTCAGGAAACAAGCAACACATTGCAGGAGAATTCAAGTGGCTCAGTGGCATCTGGGAATCTGAAAACATAATGGATAGCAGTAGGCATACATAATCCCCTGGAAAGACATCCAAGAAACTGATGGCAAGGGCAAACAAACAGAAAAGGATGCTTATCTGCTAGTGTTGGATCCAGCAAAACATCTTGCAGATAACGAAGCAAAGTCTGATGAGCTAGAAAAATCTTTTTATCCCCTGAAGTCATTTGGATCTCACTAGGGAAATGACAGACCCTGTTAGTTAGGAGAATGCCAAATGAAGTGGACAGCCTTCTATAGCAAAGCAACCGATGACCTGAGGTGAGGATGTACAGCTGAGCATACATAAGTCCAACTGGTCCAATCCCACAAACATTGGCAAAAGGCAATAGCCCTTGTTCTCAGGAAAAACAGTGCACATAAGGTAAACACAGGCTGAGAGAACGGTGGAGAGAAAACCACGGACAACTGCATAGATTTGGCAGACAAAGAGCATACAAAGGACAGGAAGAATGTGACCTAGAGTGACCCAGAATGCGACATCCTTTTTAGAAACAAATTTGCCTAGTATATTTATGACAAGGATTACCTGAGCTGAAAAGTCCTCCTAGGCACCACAAATACTTTCAAAATCAAACTTTTGAAGACCAAAATATTTTTAGTATTTATGTTTGATAGGAATTCTGAAAAGATTTATTCCCGTTCTGATTCAGAAATAATCATCAACCTTTATCCTGAAACAGAAAATCTGGATTTAGTCAACTACATGTCAAACCTGCTTCAAACTGATGACAAGATCTTTCATTTCGTCCACTACATCCAATCTATGACTTTTTTTTAAATATATTAGCTATTATAATATATGAAATTTCTGTAAATAAACAAAATAAATAGTTTAAATAATATCAGCTGTTCTCAAATGTGAGCTTTTTAACAATACATTAATTTACTGTAGAATCTTTAATGAAAACACAAAGGGAGGAAAAACTGTTTTATCAAATATAGCATTAATTACCATTATCACAGTCTCAAATTTTCCTCTGATTTGAATTGTAGATGAGAAATGTTGCATTTATCCTGTATAATCAGTTCTTAAAGAAGTACATAGTATATTCTTTAATACCTTGTGAGAACACTTTGTCCTAATTAGATTATCTGTTTTGTGGATTCTAACTTTAATCTAGGTTAGATCTACTTAGCCGTGTAAGTCTGTCTTTGCAGTATCCGAGAAGAACTTACTAATTAACACTACTTATGGATTTCAATTTATACTTTATTTGTGTGGGGAAAGCTGAAAGCAGGCTCTTAATTTTATCTCCACAATGCCAGCACCGACAGAAGAACTTCAGTATTATAAATGGAAATTAGCACTGGCAGGTGAAAATTTAATGGGAAACAGTGAGAGTGCATTTAAAAAGGCAACACCTTCTGTAAGCTTCTCTCGATGAGACTACAAGAGAGCTGACAATGTGGCAGTGCCCATTTCACAGTTTATCCATATTTTTCAGGTAGCCTTACTGAATGGAATACTCTCACTTGTAATTAAAAGCATAATTGATCCAGTGCAGACATGCAGAATGGATGAATGAAGTGGTGCCAAGTACTGTAGGAATAGACCAAAATATATGTTGCTGTGAAGTATATGATATGCTGGATGTGAAATATTAAAAGACATTACAGCGTTTTAAAATACAGTCCTAAAGAATCATGATACTTAGACTTCGGACTAAACATACCTTCTCTATCTGTGAAGAATCTTGGCATACATAGGCATAAAATGTGATGGAGGTGGTTTGCTTTCTTTTTTTTTTAAAGTAGGGAGAGTTCTTGAAGATGAATTCTGTCTATTTTGGTTATTTTATTTAAAAAATTATGCGCATATTTTCAAAACTCTCTGTATGTTTCTGGATATTCATACAAAAGATAAATCCATTCAGGGAACTATTCAGTTTTATGCTATTTAGGGAAAGGTATCAAAAATTGACTTTTAATCCTAATTGCCATTATA
>WEIS01094757.1:0-26638 GCA_013389965.1 Todus mexicanus
TATTGCCCAACATTTTTCGCAGTGTAAAGTGCCAGTTAGCTGAAAGATGGGACTTGCTGACTCCTCTCCTCTTGTTTCTCTCTTACTGGATCTCTTCTCTGTCTAGATGAAGGCATATCTATATGTCTTCACACACTAACATCAAACAGACATCTGTAGAGCAACCTAGCATTAAAGTTCTTAGCCTTCTGATGCGATTAACAAAGAATATCATATCATAAATGATTTTTTTCTGGAAAAAAAACCACTACTGGTAAGTGTAGAATTTAAATTCTTCTAACTACATTGCTAAAGCAGTTCTATATATTCTCTGCCCCTGCCACTCACTGCTTTAAAGGCGTACCTCTCTTACAATAGTTCATTAAATATGTGAAATGTGTATAGATACTGCCCTGAGCTGTGGACATTTGGTGAGTATCTGTATGCTGGTACCCACTGGAGGAGCTGAATGATGAGGAAGACGAACTATGCAATTAACTTCTCCAAAAGCAGGTAGCACATTAGCTGGTGCTAATCAGGGAGCTAGACCTTCCTTAAATTGTTCATGGGTGTTTTCTACTTGTGTATATGTGTGTATATATATCTATCACACTTGTAGAGCTTTTCCAGGTTATTCTAAAAGTGTGTTCACGGGCAAACATGGCCATAAAACATGGTGTGTTCATTTCACCTTATAAAACATTGGTACACCATGCTAATTTCTAATCTTAAAATCAGGGAGAAAGTAATACTACAACTGCTCATGCTCATGAGAATGGGAAAGATGCTAGCGCACCCTGGGACCAAGAAGAAACATGAAATAAATCAGATATATAACTAGATTAATTTAGGGTAGAGTAATCAAAAGATAAAGCGCATGAATATTAGGTTATAAAATTATTGGTATGAATTTATTAAAACACACTTCTGTAGTCAGAGCAGAATAAAAGCTAATTTGCAACTGGTTGTAATGGGCTAGGAATCAGCTTTAGTACTAGAAGAAAGTTCAAATACAGTAGGAAGGAAATGTAATACAATAAAGCAGTGACTCAGGGGGCTGATTGGGATAATGAAATGCATTTCAATGAATTCTGACGGGCAAAGTATTATTACAGCAGAGCTTATAAACAAGAGAGGAATAGATGAAATTTGCAACAATGGTACTATATTGTCACAGTGACTTTTATTACCATAGAAATTATTTCAAAGTGTGAAAGGTACTGTACATAGTGTTCTAATAACCAATCTAAAGTGACTATTCTATTTTACTGAGCTTTATTGTTTATCATCATCCAAAGTATAGACTGTGTCTACTCCTCTACAGAACTGCTAATGCTCTACTCATCTTGTTAGCTATGAGTCTCTTCTGCACGCTAAGACCACAGAGCAGACGTTCTGCACATCTATTAATATGAAATCCAGGGAGGCTGTGGAAAGTTTGCGTTTTTGCCTGCTCTGTGGGGGCCTCCTGTGGCCTGAATTAGATGGCTCCTTCTCTTACGGAAAGGCAAAAGTATTGACTTACAATTTGTAAAAACACCATGGCTAATGCCAAGATCAGTGATTTGCTACTGCGTTTTGAAACATTGCAAGTCACATTTGAGGAACCATATGTACATATTGCTTCCTTTATGCAAATATATGCTTTCCTGTTGAAATGTTTATCATTTTATAAACACAAAACTTGACTTGCCTCAAAATAGTAATTTAAACCCCCAGATTTTAAACTTGTACAATTTTTGGATAGATTTCTTCTCCATGCAACAGTGTAATCAAAATTTATTAGAACTGAGGAACATAGAGCAATTATGTAGTTTCCTTATTTTCTTTATTTGTGTTGATAACGTCACAACATTCCCTTAATCTTACATACTTTTAGTTTGAAAGGAAAAGTGTGAGTCTTTTCAGGATTTGGAATACTGGGTAAGATTTTGTGTGAATGATGTTGAAGAAAAGAGGGTAGGTGAGAAGATGATATGTAATGTAGTCTGTAAATGTATTTAAAATAGCATTAAAATAATTTTGCATATAATATGGCATAAGATTCCATCAATGGCTTGATTAATAACAAACAGTATCTCTTTTCCAACCATCCTTTGTTCTCCTCAGACTTCTATGCTCTGGATGGGATTATGCTTTGTTATGCTTTGTTAGCGCACAATATGATTTTGGGCATTACCACAGCATAAACCATATATTTCAATATTACCTTTCTTATTGCATCACATCTGATTTAAGATGTGTCCTTGCTACTCACTGACAATTATTTCTGGTTCTTCTCCAAAAGGTTATCACACATACACCCCTTATTTGAGCCAATTACATTGCTCGTGTGATCTGGGAAATTATGTTTTTCAAAAAATACAGACTTGTTATTTTTTGAGAAAGATGTATTCATAGATCTGGTGGATGGTGCAGCTACACCATTGAAAGGGCACAACCGAGGACCAGTGAACTCTTGCAGGAAATGAGGAATGAACACCTCGAAGTTGAGGGAGAAGCTCTTAAATCACATCTGTTGCTGAAAGTAGACTCTCAGTCATGAGTCCCAGTGTCGTTGCTATTCATAAATGTGTATCTTTCATAAGTTATTAAATATCTTGCCCCACAACATGATTAGTAACACCTAATGACAGCTCATATTTTACCTGGGCAGCCTGTGAAACACGCTGAGTTCATGCCCTCTGTAAGATATTTGCATCATATGTCTCCTTATCCTTTCTCGCATCTGTTGAGGGCATATAACAAAAAGGGAACATGAGCACTGGAGAAAGACCGCATGAGATTCACAGCAGGGACCACTCCAACTGTCAACAAAATAAATCATGTTACAGGAGGTAAACGTGAAGCCAATGAAAGTACCACTTGGGATGCTACTATGAGTAAAGAACTGTTTGCATCTAATTTCCATGTTGGTCAACTACATCAAGGGAAGAACAAGCAGCGTAATAACAGATGTGGTAGATCACAAAATGCTACATGCTGTATCAAACTAGGCCAGAGTCCATAACTGAGGTTAGTCAATAATAGGCAGTGCATTTCCCGTATGGAGTTGAAGAAGAGGAAAAAAAGCCCCATCTTGTTCCTGCCCAAGAAATACTTTTCATTTGTGTGCGGATGGGTTTCAAGCTACAATCAGCCTTTGGAAAGTAGCAGACTCACACAGCAGGTAGCAGGGTTCAGCAATCACCATGTATCATGTGGGACTGGCTGTCAGTGAAGCATAGAAAAGCAGAAGAAGCAAGCGCACAGGAAGGTCAGTTTGCTGCCTCACGGTCTTTAGTTTCTCCTTCCCACCCCCAAAGCCTTCTCTCCTGCCTGTTCAAGCACCACACAGTGAATGACAAACCAGTGCAGTTCAAATGCATTCAATAAACACAACTAACAAATGGTGGATGCTGAGCAACCTCATACACCTCTGAGGCAAAACTTCAGAACCAAAATAGGCTTTTGTCTTGTACATCTACTTGATATATGCTCTAAGCAAGTAGGAGCTTGCTGTGTATTGGGAGGCAATCTCTCTAGTGCTCACAAAAGTAGAATTGTCTGGATTCAGTCTTTCATCTGTGATAAAAGGTCTGCATTATGTACTGTGCTCTGGGTTAATATATTTCTCTACACTAAGTGGAGAGGAGCGATTGTTGTGAATGCGGATGATCAATAACTCAGACAAAGCACTTCTGCAGATGTACAGATGGAGAAGTCACAGCAAGAAGCTTCACTGACATTACCTTAGTGCCTACTGGCTCCAGCCAAAACACAAGGACCCTCTCTGCCCAAAGTCATCCCAGTAGCATAAAATAATAACAGTTGCATAATACTGTTGTGTAATTGTCTCTACACACTCTCCAGTAATGTCATGGACAGAGGTCAAAGGGATTTCATAGAATTGTCAGGGTTGGAAGGGACTTAAAAGATCCGCTAGTTCCAACCCCTCTGCCATAGGCAGGGACACCTCCCACGAGATCAGGTTGCTCAGAGCCCCATCCAGGCTGGCCTTAAAGGCTTCCAGGGGCTTTCACCACCTCCCTGGGCAACCTGTTCCAGTGTCTCGCCACCCTTATAGTGAAGAACTTCTTCCTAACATCTAATCTTTATCTATCCACCTCAAGTTTTGAACCATTTGCCCTAGTCCTACCACTAGCTGACATCCTAAAAAGTCCCTCCCCAGCTTTCTTGCAGGTCTCTTTAAGATACTGGAAGGCCACAATAAGATCTCTTCGGAGTCTTCTCTTCTCCAGACTGAATAACCCCAACTCTCTCTGTCTGTCTTCACAGGAGAGGTGCTCCAGCCCTCTGATCATCCTTGTGGCCCTTCTTTGGACAGGTTCCAGCACATCCATATCTTTCTTGTAATAGGGGCTCCAGAACTGGACACAGTACTCAAGCTGGGGTCACACAAGAGTGGAGTAGAGGAGAAGAATCACCTCCTTCAACATGCTGGCCACGCTTCTCTTGATGCTGCCCAGGACACAATTGGCTGTCTGGGCTGCAAGTGCACACTGGTGGCTCATGCTGAGCTTCTCATTCACCAGTACCCCCAAGTCCTTTTCTTCAGGGCTGCTCTCGAACCAGTCGCTGCCCAGACTATATTGGCTCTTGGGATTGCCCTGACCCAGATGCAGGACCTTGCACTTGGTCTTGTTGAACTTCATGAGCTTGGCATGGGTCCATCTCTTCACCTTGCCAAGGTCCCTCTGGGTGGCATCTCTTCCCTCCAGCACGTCAGCCGCACCACACAGCTTGGTGTCATTTGTAAACTTGCTGAGGGTGCGCTCAATGCCGCTATCTATGTCACTGACGAAGATGTTAAACAGTACTGGCCCCACTACTGACCCCTGAGGGATACCACTTGCCACTGGCCTCCACTTGGACATGGACCCATTCAGTCACAATTCGGGTGTGGCCATCAAGCCAGTTCTTTATCCACCAAGTTGTCCATCCATCAAACCCCTGTTTTTCCAGTTTGGTGACCAGGATGTCATGTGGGACATTGTCAAAGGGTTTGCTCAGGTCCAGGTAAATGACATCAGTTGCTCGTCCCTTGTCTATTGATGTTGCGACCTTTTCATAGAAGACCACCAGGTTTGTCAGGCACTATTTGACCTTGGTGAATCCATGCTGATTGTACCCAATTACCCCTTTGTTATTCTTCTGGCTCAGCAGTGCCTCCAGCAGGATATGCTCCGTGATCTTACCAGGCACAGAGGTGAGACTGACAGGCCTATAGTTCCCTAGTTCATCCTTCTTTGCCTTTTTGAAAATGGGGGTTGTTTCCCCTTTTCCAGTCAGTGGGGACTTCACCAGACTGCCATGACTTTTGGAATATAATAGAGAGCGGTTTAGCAACCGCATCTGCCAGTTCCCTCAGTACTTGTGGGTATATCCTGGCAGGTCCCATGGACTTGTACAGTTTCAGGTTCTTCAGATGGTCACACACCTGATCTTCACTAACAATAGGCAAGGGGTAATGTGGGGATCTGTCCCCTTACTAACTCCTCCACCATGTAGGATGTCAGGGTCTCTGCATAGCAAATTCCTCACAGGACATCTGCCTCTTCACACCTCCCTGCCTCATTCTTTTCCCAGTGAGGACTCCAGGATGCCCCTTTGCCTCACATCTCATCCAGCATTTACTAAAGAAAAGTTTCACCAGAAATGGAACCTATATCTTTCTTCCCCCTCTCTTTTCCTACTATTAGAAATACCCTTTAAACACCACCACCTCACCCTAAGACAAGGAATAGGGAATAGAAGATGTAGGAGCATGAGAGGATTAGGTGAAGGGCACCAGCACAGTCCACAGTGTGTTGTGGATATGGCAGCGCTATTGGCACCTTTAATTTCAGTGTTGTCGGTATCACTGCCATTTAGAGCTGCAGTAACACCATAAGAACAGTATAATGCCTACCAATATACAGTCTGGCTCCATCCTCCTGACACTCACCCTTCATATATTTATGCACATTAATGAGGTTACCCCTCAGCCTCCTCTCCTCCAAGCTAAAGAGCCCCAGCTCCCTCAGCCTTTCCTCGTAAGGGAGATGTTCCACTCCCTTAATCATCTTCGTGGCTCTGCGCTGGACTCTCTCAAGCAGTTCCCTGCCCTTCTTGAACTAAGGGGCCCCGGAACTGGACACGAAGTTGTACTTTATGTAAGAGTCATGCTTGATTCTTCCTAAGCAGTGCAGGTGATTCAACCACCTCCCTGGGGAGCTCATTCCAGTAGCTAACAACTCTTTCTGCAATTTTTCTTTTCCTAGTATCTAGTCTAAACCTCCCCTGTTGTAGTCTGGAACTATTCCCTCTTGTTTTATCACTAGTCACCCGTGAGAAGAGATCAGCACCAACCCCTCTTCAGTGTCCCTTCAGGGAGCTGTAGAGAGCGATGAGGTCTCCCCTCAGCCTCCTCTTCCTCAAACTAAACAGTCCCAGCTCTTTCAATCTTTCCTCACAAGATTTATTCTCCGGTCCCTTCGCTAACTTCGTGGCCCACCTCTGCACCCACTCCAGTAGCTAACGGTTGGACTCGACGACCCCCAGGGTCTTTTCCAACCTCAAAGATTCTACGAATCCTAACAACAAGGTAAACGAGTTCTGGCCACATGTGAAGCAGGGAAAACATTTTTAAACGGCCTGGGTGCTCCTCCGCGCCTCCTCCTGCAGAGGGCACCGCAAGACAGCAGCAAAGAGCCGCCTGCCCGGGCACCGCCGCCACCGGCCCCGCACCGGCGGCTTTTCCCCGGCGGCTTTTCCTCTGCGGGTCTCTCCGGGCTCCTTACCCTTCGGTTTACCCCCTCTACCCGGTGCATCCCTCCCTCCTGAGGATCCCCCTTGGGGATTCTCGCACCTCCTGCTCCCACGGAGCTGCCCCGGCGATGCTGCGGCCTGACGGGCTGGAAGGAGGGAGGGAGGGAGGAAGGGAGGGAGCTGCAGCTCTGAAGGCCTCGAGGTGGGGGGGGGNACTGCAGCTCTGAAGGCCTCGAGGTGGGGGGGAATTTCCAAGCGAGAGCTAAAACGGGACCTCCCCGGTTGCTTTCTGCGCTTCGGGGGAGTGTAAAGAAGGTGTTAAAAGGGGTGGTGAGAGTTAGCCCGAGCACGGCGGAGTCGTTCTGGGGCTAAAAAAAAAGGCAGGCGTACAATTGTGGTGTCAGTCACTGGGAGTGTTTTGCTGGGAAGTTGGAAGCCGCATGTTAAAGGAAACAAAGAGTGATGCACTTGCAAGATGATGTAATAGAGCATCATGGGATTTTTTTCTTTTTTTTCTTTTTTTTCTTTTTTTTTTTTTTTTTTTTTTTTTTTGCTTTAAGCTTCTGAAAACCTTCAAAACTTTGTACCTTCAGCAAAGGCACAGGGAGAAGAGTACCTGTGCACATTACTAAGTAAAGACCACTTCATATACTTCCATGTCAGAATTATGACCAAAAAATCCCCAACACCAGGCAGTGATAAAAAAGCCATCATGGTAAGCCCATCTCTCTCAAATCCCACCCCCCTTTTTCTTCTTCTTTTCTTCTTTTCTTTCTTCTTCTTTTCTTTCTTCTTCTTTTCTTTCTTCTTCTTTTCTTTCTTCTTCTTTTCTTTCTTCTTCTTTTCTTTCTTCTTCTTTTCTTTCTTCTTCTTTTCTTTCTTCTTCTTTTCTTTCTTCTTCTTTTTTTTTTCTTCTTTTTTTTTTCTTTTTTTTCTTTCTTCTTTTTTTTTTTTCTTCCTTTTTTTGTCCTCCTTTTCTTCTTTTTTCTTCTTCTTTTTCTTCTTTTTTTTGGTCTTTTTTCTTCTTTCTTTCTTTTTTCTTCTTTTTTTTTTTCTTTTTTTTTTCTTTTTTTTTCTTTCTTCTTTTTCTTTTTTGTTGTTGTTCTTATTAATAAGGACTGTTCTTCTTTCTCAGCCGCTGGTCAAAGAAACCAGGCAGAAGAGGCTTCAATTTAACAACTCAGCCAAAAGCTGGCACCTAACCAGCAGTCTGATTCAGCAAAGTGTTAAACCTTTGGTGCTTTCCAGAAACAGGAGCGGCTAAAAGCGAATGGTTACAGTTAAATATAAGTAAGGGGTTATATTATATAGAGTTAAATAGAAGTAAGGGCTTGGCTGCATTTGAGACCACAGACGGACAGAAATGTCAGCCCTGGGCTTGCATCTCCATCTTGACAAGAGAGTTTTGGTCCTAAGAGGGGTAGTATGGACTGAGTTCAGAACTTTACAGATCAGATCTGGTAGGAGCACTGCACTCTTGCATAAATGCACATGGTGTGGATTTCTTGTCAGAGGTATGGCAGTAATTTAATACCACAAGTGAAAGAAAAGTTTTCTTTTTGTTTATTCAAAATGTTAACAGGACAGCTTTGAATATGAGAAAGAAGGGCACTTGGAGAACTTAAGATTCCCTACTTTTACTTGGAGAGCCAAAATGTGTCTTCAATATATTTTGGTGATTTTTTGGTTGTGTGATTATGTAGGTTGGTTATTGCAGAGACAGGGTCAAAACTCGTCAGCTTTCTGAAACAAATTTTCTATGAAATATTGTTGTTACGTGCAATTCTGACAGGCGTTAAGTATCATCCCATTTTTCTGGAACAAGAATAAGAATCCTCTGTTTTAAAAGATATGCATCAGAATCAGGGGAGGAGAACCAGAGTACAAATCAGGTGTTAATTTGATGCAGGTCAACAGAGATGAGCTACACAGATACAAACATTCGGTGGAGTTGCACAAGCTAAGGATGGAGCTTCACATCTTCAGGGAGGATGGACAAGTACTGTTAGATGTACCAAAGTCACCACCCTAGCTCATCATTCTTCCTCTAAAATTGAAATAACTAGATGCTTTGTGTATACCAGAGGGATTTGCTGGGGGAGGAAACATTTCTTTCTCTCTAGTAGCAAATGACACCCTTGAAAAACTGGGTGATTAATCAAGCCTGTATAGCTCTGATACTATATCATAATAAGATTGATCGATCGTAGGGTGAACTCTGATGGAGACTGGTAGAAGAAATTAATTGCTGACCTGGACGTATTAGGAAGTTTTGGTGTACTGTGTTTGGCAGTATATCAGGGGAGCCTGTCACACATCACCTGGAGAAAAATGAAAAACAATAGCCCCATAGGACAAAAAAATTATATATATAGACAAATAAATTGAATTATAGAGAGGATCGAGATCTAAACTAAGGCTTCTTTTTCTTGGCCCTAGAGAGTGATGCAGGATATAGCAATTTGTTTAAATAAGGCATGACACTTTCTCAGACTTAGCTCTCAATAACTGAGAAGCATAAATCATCAGTATTTCTTAATCATCCAGTAATTAATGGCATTCCAGAAAGCAGGTCTTGGAGAAACATTTCCTGGAAAAATGTAGTGATTTTTTTTAATTAAAAATTTAGTGGAATGAGAAGAGAGGTTTGAAAAAGTCCTATGAAAAATGGAAGTGAATAACAAGGTGAAGCAAGTTTTTGGCACCATGTTTGTCCTAAATATAAGAGGTAAGATATAAAGAAAAACAGACAATATTGCAAACATAAGATGAATTGCAAGAGATTCACGATGAAGAAAAAGGAGCTTTTCAGGTAACAAGCATTAAAAACATAGATAAGTTTAGCAATCAGCATCAACAGGGTGAGTTTGTACTGTGGGAACTTGCAGTAAAAATAACACTAGCATAAGGTGTTCTCCTACTGCCAGATCTGTTAACCAAGTAGGAGCTTCATTTTGCACCAGCTGCAGCTTCCAACTTGTCTACAAATGTGACATATGGTCTACAATACAGAGATTGGTGCTCTAATACTATGGTTGCCCCCCACTGTACTTAAGTATGTAGGACATATGTTAGATTACATTACTTAATTGTGCATTACCTTGCATCTGTAGGCATCAATTCACAAACTTCCGATACATATTTTTAATTTAAAGGATTTATTTTTCCGACTTTTCTGTGCACTCACATTCAGATTCCAGTTTAATGCCGCAAGGAATCAAATCTTAGATGCAGGCCTTATGCTGTTTTTTATTTGCATGCACTGAGCATGCAAATCCACATGCAGGTTTCTTTGCTTTGGCTATTGTGTTATGCTGGGGCATGTTTGGGGATGGGGTCAAAACGATTCACTGGAATTAACAGGATTTCTAGAGCACTATACATATACAAACTAAGGTCTAGACAAGAAAGAGAAACAACAGAACGGTGAAGAAATCATGTCAACTTGCACTGTCAATAGACAATACTAAGGTTAGGGTGGCTCACAGATGAGGTTAATCTTTAGTGGGGTATATTGATAGCTACACAATAAACAAAAATTGGTGAAAAGTTCTTAAAATCAGCAACATTAGAAAGGTAGAATTGCTTTCTGACTAAAGAATTCCACAGTTCTCTCTACTCCCCATAGTTTTACTGTTTGGTAAACTCTTCACGTTGAGATTTTCTAGGGTCGTGGAATAACTGCAGTCATGCCTGTATGTATTAATTGTATCTTCTAAATGTTAATGGATTATTCATCATTATGTAACTGTTCCTTTTTCTGAAACATGTACTGACAAAATATTTTATTGCATTTTCAGTGCACTTTTGTCCCAAATACTTAAAATTTTATAAGATATTGGATACTAATTTGTTTCACATACTAAAAAGTTTGATTATTTAATTTTTATAAAGGAATCCTTACTTTATTCCACAGAGTTAAAGTCTTCAGGGCTACATAGTCCTTATTTTTTAAAATTTTGAATACAGAAAAAGTCAACCCGTGTCCCAGTGAGTTCCTTAAGCTCTCAGTGGATGACCACATTCAGCAGAGCTCTCCTCATGTCTCAGAGAGTTCATAGTTCTTACTCTGATCTTACAGTATCCTCATAGGCAAAGGATTGAACTCAACAGGAAAATCTCTTGAAAAATAGCTTATCTTTTAAATTCTTTTACAAGAGCAAAGTAATTAGCGTTCTCTAACATGTCTTTAAATGTGGATTATCAGTATAATAATGCGAAAGTCCTCAGAATATCTCCATATGGTTTGGCTATTACTGCTGCAGAAAATCCAGTCTAAGTTGGATACATCCTGGAAGAAAAGCCCATCTCTCCCCTCTTTCATTCACATTTTTACAGGGTTAATGAATTTCTCTTCCATTTTTATGCTGAAGTTCATCTGTTATTTGAAAAGAAAAAGGGGAATAACAAATCTCAAAGCACTGAAATGAAAGTATATTTCCATTTACTCATGTGATGTTTAGATTGCTATGAGGTATTTGGAGAGTAAGGTTATCTGTTCTGAAAGCAATCTAATCATTGTCCTTAAAACTTTAATAGCCATGAGATTAGGTTTTGACAGAGCTTTATGTCCATTTGGCATTGTAATATGGTATCGTGTAAAATGACAACATTTGCATAATCTAGCACATTAGAAGTAATAGTGGACAAGAGTGTGCATGAATTTGGATCTAAACATGCTACCACTTCACGAATTGATCTTAATTAGTGACACTTTATTTTTTCCTTCACATCTAGTCACTTCTTGAATTAATAGGAAGTAATACTCATAGGTAACCTATAGATTTGCAGGAATCTAAATGTACTCTGAAGGAAGTTTCACTGCCTTCTTTTTATAGTCTGTCCTAAACTGAAGATGTTCTTTGGGAATGTGCATGGGGAGGGAGGGTGAACTGCTGCCAGAGATAGAGCACCAGCCTGTGCTTTAATCTGATCCAGTATACACGTGCTTATAAACCTATGAAATTATAATGGGTCATCTAATAGCACGACATGAACAGAAGTAAAGGAGATTTTTCTTTTTTTGACTCACAAATTATTTTGGCCTCCAATGAAGTAATTAGTCTGAGGCCATCAGGAGCAGAAGGTAGAAGTTCTAGTTTGTTCTTCCATTATTAGACTTCATTTTTGCCTTGTATAGCTTCCCAAGATTCAACAGGACTCTCATTTTCTAGTTGGTTGTTGAAGAAAACAAGGAGCAGCTAACTAGCAACTTAGCAACATTTTATAATGTATGGAGCCATATGAAGACAACATAATTCACACCTAAGAAAGCATGTACTTTCTAGACTTCAGTATGAGAACTTCGGTTATCATTACTTGTGGTTCGTGAGGTTGGATAGTTAGATAGTACACTGTCAAAACTCGTTTTTATCTTTAATCTCTCAGCGTGATTTTTGTCGCTTTCTTAATGAAAAATTTTGTATTTGTGCATTTATGTACCTGTCTATCTCAAGATACAGTTGAGTGAGTTGAAATACAGCTCTTGGACTCATGTTTTCAGTTGTTAATTTTACAGGAACAATGACAGAAAGCTTAGTCGTCGTTAGGAAGTATAGAGGCTCAGCAGCACAGGTCATTTGAGGATGCTGATGCAGAAACATTGGATTAAATCAAATTGATATTTCCCCTTAATATCCTATCAGAATAATCTTCTTATCCCGTATCATTAAATCACATAAGAACTTAAGATGACAGCTAAACACAATTAGAATTTCCTAGAGGATACAGCACGGCATCAGAGCATGGTTCTAAATACATGTACAGGAATTGTGTTCCTGTTCAAAAGGATTCTTTTCTCCAAGCGTCCTGCAGGGATTAAGCAATTCATACTAGAAAGCCATTGGTTTAACTCTCCCCTGTACAACCGTGAGCCTTACTAGATAGTCTAGGACAACTCAATGTCACTGTGGCTGAGGCCACGACACTAAAATATTATGGAGTTGACATATAAAATTTAAAACTATGAAAGAGAGATCATTTTCTAACACAATTAAAAATTACTTCATATGAAATGTGTGACTGAGGAAAGGGAGAGGAACTGCTTGGCTTTTCCAGCCTTCTCTTTTAATAAGTTTGCACTGTTCTTTGCTGTAGTCACATTAGCTCTTTTTGGAAAGAAGAGAAACAAAACTTTCTCCTATTCATTAAAATAAACATTATTATTATCCTGTATAGAGTACAAAGTTCTGTTAAAAGGGAGATTCTCAAGGACATTCATAAGACTTAACAAGGTCATTTCCATGGTTAATTGTAAAGATTGTTCAATTAAAAACCAGGAATATGTCTAGACCACCACCAGCAATGCAACAGATATTGTAGTGTTGGGTTTTTCCCCTCATTTTTCAAAGTAGGACTGTGTATCTTTGTATTAATGAGTTTAAACCAGACACAAGTATTGCATTGCATTCTCAATTTGCTGGATAATGCCAAATGTTTTACATGAACATTAGTCTAACCGAATGAAGAATAGATACTAGCTGTGTGCATGATAATGATATCTATTTCATGTCTAGTATTGATTCTTGTTATTATAACTTAGTTTTAATTCTGCTGATGGCTAGATACCTGAATAAGAAGTTAAAAATATTTTAAATTTTTAGAAGTAATACTGGGAAATTACTTTCAGAGAAAAATCAAGGACAAATAATTGAAGTAAACCTCAGAAATTCCTGTATTGACATTTTACTAGTTTAGATTTATCATACTATTAATCCCCTTGGTGCTCTGCTAATTTATTTGTAATCTCTCCTACCACTTCATTCTTCTCTCTCAGGGTCATATCTATTAAAAACCCCTGTATCTTTAAAGAAGGATGTAGATATCTAAGATATCTAAGACCAAAACTTCAGTCTAAAATCTACCTTTACTCAGCTACCACATAATGATGGAGGCACACCATCTCACTCAAGGTCTCACTGAAAAACCTTCCAGGAAAACTTCATTATATGGAGTACCTGGGTGACTTACATATTTTAGAACCCACCTACTAATAAGGATTCATTCAGTTTCCTCCTTAATCCCGCTTCACCCAGAAGACTACCAAAGCATCAGGCAATATCTTAATTTGAGTGGTGGCAGAGGAGCAGAAAAGAGAGCAAGGAGGAAAGTGACTCGGTATCACAGAATTCTCAGCTTTCTGCAGGGATCCTGGGTTCTGTTCAGGGACCACAGCATTCTATGCAATGCCTTTCTAAAGAAATTTCTCAGTAAATCCTCTGCTGATCTGAATTTATTTTGCTTTAATTTTTTTCCCACATCCTGAGGAAGAAGGGACAGCATTGGCTAAGCGGAAGTGATGGCAGCCTTGGAGCAGCATTCATGGGCCAAAGTTTTCAAGAGTCTTTAACTGAAAATTAACTTTTTTTTAATTATTATTTTTTAAAATATTAATTTACTTTTTTTTTTCCACAAGAAGTTACAGAAAGGAAAAGGAAAGGAAAATATGCTTATTTATATTTCATTGCTTCCAAGGCCTGGTCTGCAAACCTACTCGATCTGCCATCGTGAGTATATACTACCGTGGATGATCCATATGTGTGAACATAGAAGATTTAGCTAGCCAACAAGATGTGGGACATGTTAAATTGTGGGGAGCTGGTTGAATAGGCTCACCACAGAGATGTCGCCATCACTGAGATTTGGTAGAGGCTTGGGGCCTCTGTGCAGCTTTGCAGCCACTGATCCTGGGCCACCCCAGGGTCCACACCTAGCATCTCTTACAATGACAGAACCTGCGTTTCAAGCATGTTTTTACAGTGGGAAGCTCTCTTCATAGCACACAGAGAATGTGCCATTAGGAGATGACTCATTCCCTCAAAGGCAGAAACCGCTTTTCTTTCCCAGCCTCCTGCAGCCCCAAGTAAGGGGAGAGAGGATGAGGTTTATTTATAATGAACCTCTCTCTCTCAGTGCAGCTCTGATGCTCATCTGTCAAACACTTGTGACAACTTGTTAGTGCTCTGTCCACCCAGAAGGTAAATTTATCCTCATCAGCAAGTGCTAAATGCCTGTACTGGCCCAGTGGGTGTTTCCCAGACACTATCAGCTTTTTGCTGCCTTTTCCTCTGGTTTATCAAGAGATGGCAGCAAAAAGCCATTTAACCTTTGATCTCAGTCCTCAGGGCGTCTATCTGTCACAGAATCATGGCAGCCTCTACCAACCCACCCAACTCATCCTGCCAGCATGGTGACAGAGCCGCCAGCTACACACAGCGAACGGCCCAGCGCTTTTCCTGCCACATCACGTCTGAGGGTGGTGGCAATGACAGCCAGGACCAGGCACCATGGGGCATGTCTCATGCACAGCAGTAGCCAGTGTGGCGCTGCACAACCATTGTAGGTGCACAGTGGGTACTGCCACACCCAGAGGCTGCAGGAACGGTGGTCAGACAGGTCAGGCTCAGGCTCAGCAAGGGCCAAATCCAAAAGCAGGAGCTGACAGCTGTGGCTGGCATGGAATCCAATCACAGAAGGAGCAAGAGTTGCCCTATGCCATCAATTAGGTATTGACGGGTCTTCTCTTGTGGTAGAAAAAGAGGTCCTGTAAAAGTCAAGTATTGGATGAAGGGGTATATTTCTGAAAATGAGCAGAAAGAATACTAACGGATTGAAGCACCCAATAAAAGGCATGTGAAGAGTAAGTGATGCAGCCCTTGGACTTCGGTTCACGGTGGTGAGAATTCCCATTTTAGAAAGGACCACAAGATATTCAGAATATGCATTACTATCATGGTGGTATGTTCAAGGTGAGTGACACAGGACAGAACTTTCTGATTCACTGTGACAAGCTGACAATTCATTTGCTACAGTGACATTTGTGAGAGGCAAAAAATTGGTAACGTGACATGTCAATAAAGACAGATAGAAAAATATTTTAAAAGTAGACATGATTAGAAATATGGCACATAGCTCTATTTAAAATATTCTTTAGTTTTCTTACTAAAGAAGGGAATAATTGTCAAAATAGTTGGACTTAAACTTTTTAAAAAAATTTACAGTGGTCATTAGTGAATAACAAGAGACCTCATTACTAAGTGTCACAGAGTGCTTTTGGAAACTGGTCTCAGAATAAAGAAGCTAGAGTCAGCTGCATTTAAAGTCAAGGCAAGCTCTGGGGTTTCAGTGTCACTACTTACTCTTAAATGTCATTGAGGCACTGTCAACAGGTATGAAAAGGCACCCAGCTATTTAAGCCACCCAACTTCTTTCAGTTGGAAACACAGAAAGTGTGAAATGTATATAGAAGGAAACTTGGAGGATGCAAATAACAATGTATCACGTGAAATGGATCCACCTTCCTTTAATCGTGTGTTGTTCTGTTGCACAGTAATCACATTTTAATGAAAATGGGCCAAATTCCATTTTCATGTACAGGAATGTGAATGAGGGTTGTTTCTGCTGGCAAAATAGAGTCCCTCTATAGTGGTTAGCTTGAGCTTACCTGAGATTAGAATTTGATCTCGGCAGAAACATCGAGCAACAACAAAATGAGATCTTTTGTTACTATGAAGTTTTATGTCAAAGGCTTATGTTCTGATTAATAGTTTTATCAAATACTGATTTTGTTATGCTATAAAGAATTATTCTGAATAAATAAAACAATATAATCAAAGTATTGTTTCTAAACTAGTGAATTTATCATTTGTCAAAAGTAACAAATCATGAAATGTGATGAAGTTTCTTTGATTGTTTTTAATTTCTTATATTTACTCTCGGTTTTTAATTTCTTAAATCAGCTCTAATATCAATCAACAAGGTTAGACTGAAAAGATCTAATGAGAAACCAAATCAGATTAGTAACTGGAGAGATGAATAAACATACCAAAAAAAAGGATAGACTCCGTAAGAGGATTGTTTCCTGAGGTATGTCTGACATTTAGTGAAAATTATATTATGCTTTTTATTTAATAAATGATTGAAATTCCTCTCTTCCTGACTGGCAGCTAGAAATCTAACAGATGTCTGTATAAGATGTATGTGTGAGCTCTGCTGCTTTGGTTCAATATCCATGTTTATATCAGAGCACCCATCAATGACACGTTTAACTAGTTGCAGCAGTCTCAAATGCTTTATGTCGTGACATCACTAATGAAATCACCTCAGGAGGAAACATAAGCTTGGCATCCCAGAAAATTATTTTCAAATCTCAAATGACTGACCTCATAGGGATTTTGCCATCAAGAGGTTTCTAAGGCTTACAGTGACAACAAATATAAGCATCACAATAAATAATTTTGTGAAAAAGACATCACAGGAAAATTAGCTTTGCTTCCTTCCTTTGTCAGTCTGGGTTTATTACCATGGAATGGCAACCAGCTAAAGGATGCTATATCACTGCATTACAATTCTAGCCACCATGCCACAATCCTACTATATTTACATGAAGACTATATAAAATCTCTCCATCGTTATCCAGATACCCCTCAATTGAAATGTAGGGGACAACTACTAATAGGTCAACAACTTCACCTACTAAAATTATGCACATTGTTGAAGAATATTGGTGCAGAGCATTTGGCAAATCATATGTAATTTCGTAACTTGCCAAGACAAATAAAAACAAAACAAAACAAAACAAACGAAAAAACAACCCCCAAAACCAACCAATAATTAGTAATTCAAGGTATATTGCAGGTAAAATGATACAGAATGACAGAAAATAATCGTTTAAGATAATTCCTAGGTTGTAACCCTGATAGTATAGAACCTCTCTGTCTCTGTCCCCTGGAGTTCCACTGAGTTTTCCAAAAGTCAGTTTTCTTTACATAGGACTTTCCCTACACTTAAGTGTTGCGGAATAACACAAACCTGTGTGTGAAATATGAATCCACTTAGTCATTGCAAGTTAGCATGGTAGCTTTTAAGCTGTCTTTATTGGTATTCTGTTTTTCGAAGTAACTCTGTGAAAGATCATATTTACAGTTTAGGTTCCATGGGTCAAATACTGAGAACCTCTATTGAATTGAGCCTGCTGAGGACATTGCTACGGGTATAGCACTTCATTTTTCTCTCAAACAGCTATCATCTTTCTCTACTGCTGTTGAGCTCTAACTAAAGTAGATTTAGTGACTGCACTTATATGTGCAAAGCTGCCATATCAAGCATCATTTGGAATTCAAACCATTCAGCAACTGCCGTTATGCTTGCAAATAGATCTGTCTTAAAAAATGCAATGTAATGGTGATTCATAGGGAAGTTAGATGATAGTTCTTGTGATAAAAAATCAGGTACATTAAATGATTTGGTTTAGTGAGATGGGAAGGCCTAAAGTTTAATGGAAATACTGTTAATTTTGTTTGTATATTTTCAGGTTTCTATGTGTTCTGTGTGACTTCAGAAATTGTGAATTATGTTACATGGGCAGCAGAACATGAGGGGGAAATTTCCACATGTACATGTAATCATATATCTCTTACTATACTATCAATACCACATTAAGAGCAAGAACTTGAATAGTTAATCATATGGGAAGATATAGCAATGTGATAAATACAGAATTTCACCAGTGCAGATGTGATTGTAATATAAAAGGTCAGTATATTGTTACAAATTTTCAAAATCATCTTAGATTTCTCTGAATTCATACAATAAAATTACTTACTTTTACTTATTTACTTTTTAATTTATCTAACCAACTATTTTTCTAGATTAGTAACTTCGTTTCAGGTAGCAATGCTGCGTGGTACCATCATACAATCACAGCGTTCCTGAGGTGCTACTGCCTTGTGCTACTGTGGGTGCTACTGTGGCTCCCGGGTTCTTCCTCGTTTGCCATCAATACAAACAGGACTGGTAAGAGGATTCAGCTTAGTTTCCATAGCTTAGAGCAACATGGTGCCAGGCTTGCACCTGCCTCAGGAGGTAGGTTTTTCTCTGTTCCCTGTGGATATGTTGTTCAGTTCCCTCTGGAGCTGGGAATTACAGCAACAGCAGATTTTTTTATTGCATGGGTGGACGTGGAGAAGTCCTTTCTTTTCCAAGAGCAATATCAACTCACATCAGATATATCTTGTGCAGTATCTTTCCTTGCTAAAGAGATTTGACTCCCAGGGCTCTGCAGTGTGTGTCAGCTGCCAACTTTTGGTGTGTTTTGTTGAGGGAGAAGATAATTTACACTCTTACAGCTGAGAACTTGCTGTCAGACAAAAAAGGAATTCAGGATTCATTAGATAAGAAATAGAAAATAAAAATCTCCTACCTGGTGACTTAAGACATTGGAAACTCTTACATTCTGTGTTCCAAGGGCGGGGCAAAATACTTAATGCTTGAAGATTGGGGCCTTGATTTGTTTTCATGAACTGTGGAATAATGTCAAGAGGTGGAGCTGATAGCACTTTCCTATGCCCTCTACAAAAAAGTGGGTAAAGAGTCATTCCTTGGGGATGTGGATCTGAAAGCCCTCAAGCAAAGAAAGAAACTGAAAATAAGATTTACTGACAGAAGAACCCCAAAGGTAACAGCAGATGGTAGGAAGCTGCTTGTTTCTTGTGACATAATCTCACATGTAACAGTTTCTTATTTGTTGGTAGTCTTCCAGAGGTTGTCCATGGAGACTGTAGTTGATGTCTGTGATAATATCTAAAGCTCAATGTGCTCAGTGGCCCAGCCTCTATAATATCACCTGCAGGATACATGCAGCCATGGGAGCCCACCCAAAGGTCATCCAATCTAGTCTGTTTGAATTCCATCTCCTTCTGTGACAGGCATTGCTTAGGCCCTTTTAGTAAGAATCCTAATGCCATGAAGTTAAATTGGCTTAGCTTTGGCCTCAAAATTTTGCTGTTTTTTCTGTTAAAGCATCACTATCACATGGATGCTGTCTTCCAGTGCATTTCTCTAAGCACCTCAGTTGCTGTAGAGGATTTTGGAGTAGGTGTATTTTGAAACCATCCAGCTTTCTAGTTTCTCAGTTAGAAATGGCATTTTGCCACCAAAATCTGTAGGTCTGTGTCACAGTTTGGGGTCACGCAGCCCTAAACCTGCAACAGACTCTCTCTGTTAACCCCCCTCCCCACCCAAAGGGGAAGAGAAAGGGAATAAGTGAGAGAGATTTATCAATTAGAAAAGGAAACTAGAACAGCTTTAATGAAAATGAAAATAATATTAAAATGAAATATATACAAACATATACAAGTATCGAACTCAACCTCCCTGATGGTAAATATATCAATGTCACCACTGATGCTGTGGAGCAGTCCCAGACTGGGCCCAGTGGCAGATGAGAACCAGGAGTTGGATTCAGGAATGCACGGAACAGGAGCAGGAAGCCAAAGCTGAAGGCCACAGGCTGGAATTGAAGATTGAGCCAAGGCCAAAGCCGGAGCTGAGATTGAAGCTGAAGCTGAAAACCAAAGACCAAAACTGGAACTGAGAGAACAATGGAACCAAGAGTGCCAGAGCTGAGAGTGAAACTCTCATGACCCCTCAGCTTTACACCGAATATGGCGTATTTGAGATGGAATACCTTGTTGGCCAATTTAGGGTCACCTGTCCTGTCCACTCCTCCCTGCAGGTGCAGTCCTTACTTTCTGCATCCCCTGGTGTGGTACACAAGATCTAGCAGTGACCTTAGTCTGCACACTGGTACTAACTCTAAACATGCAGTGTTATCACTGCTAGAAGCAGGCACTGTCTGCAAATTCAGAAAGTGCAGTTAGTTAGAAGAGACTTGGCTGAAAAGTAAAATTCACTGAACAGAATTGTTCTGTTCTAACCCAAACCAGGACAGTCTGTTTAATCTGTTTTCACCTTTATGACTTCAGCTTACTGAAATACACGACATAATTTTAGGCTAGCTAGCTTGGATGCCTCTAGCCGTATAGACATTATAGCAGTGTATCTCAAACTGGGTAAATTTTTGAGTGTCTGAGCCAGGGTGAGATGATGCCGCTGTACTTACACGGTTAGCTCTCTTGTTATCAGTCATCAGCTTGCACACGTCTGTGTGAGCTGCTTTCTTTTTCAAAATTAGGCAACCTTGCTATGTTTTTCAGATCCAGCATTTTCTAAAACACCTATTCTCTTCTCCAACCTTCAACTCCTTACAGTGTGAAAACAGACTCTATCCTGGAGGTAGGATGCTCACCCTACAGTCAGATCTTTCCGTCTGTTAATATTTGCCTTCACAGTGCAAGGTGAAGGAGGCAGAAAACAGGAAAAAGAGAGTTATATAACTTAAGGGAACAGCACTTGAGTTCAAAGTGGCACTCACAAACCACACAGTGACAGATTTTGAATTATCATATCTTTTTAAGATTAAATATAATCTGATTTCTCTCTTATTGGAAGGAACAATATTTCAAGAGAATAACTAAAATTATTCCTGCTTTATATTGAAGAAACTATCCTAGCAGAAGTCATTGGAAAATTAAGTTGGGCTAAATATTGTATTTCTTTAATATTCTATGAAAAATTTATTAGAAAATATACATTCTAAACCTTGAAGCTCCCACCATTTTTTTTTCATTTTTCTCATCCATATGTATATCATGAAAAATTTATTTTAAGAACTCAATAAAAACTATATCATAATCACTTCTTTACAAGTGTAAGTGTTGCAGGTCCTTTAAATAAGAAGTTCAATATGAGATTTTGTGAAGGGAATTTTTGTTTCTTTAAACCGATCAATGTTAAAACTGCACTAGAGGCAAAAGCCAGTTTTCAATATTGGTTTTTCTTAGTGAATAAAGACTGAATTAGGTACCAGAGAGACCTTGTAATATACTTCATACTCTTCCTTTATGTCATCAAAAACTTGTCAACCTGGAAAAGGAAGCTGAGATTATATGAAAAATGAAACACAAACACCCCTACTGTGTATGAAAGAAGGTGAATTAATGAGATAAAACTGACAAAAAGATACAATAGTTCTTACCTTCTGTTTCTATTTACATCTATGTATCACTGAAGCCCCATTTTGAGGATATAAATGAGAATTCGAATGATGAGTTTTCTTGAAGAAGTTATGGAATAAGTATAACCCTAAGTGAAATGTTTTAAGGAAGATTAACTTTTTGTTAATCTGACAGAACTGACTTAGTTCTCAGAGGGAGTCATTTATAAAATTGCTGTTGTACAGCATGGTTGAGTGAAAGAGTGATGGAATATGAAAGATGACCTCCTCCTTTTTCCTTGCCCCCTTTCTTTTATTCTGCACAGCTTCTTGTTCAAGATGCTTTCTTGTTTCTCTGAGAGAGTGTCTGGCTTACCCTGGAAGGGGCGGGCAGTCCCAGGTCACTGCTGAAAAAGCTTGCAAGCACTGTGAAGGAGGCAGAACCCCCTTCAGTTGGGCAAAACCAAAAATCTACCCACTTTGTCGTGTTGAAGTAGGACAAAGCTGTCCAGGTCACTTGATTGGGCAATTTTTCTTCCTGGCCTACTTCAGAATATGCTGAAACCAGTCATTTGCAGGAATCAGATTCATTACCTGAGCCCTGGGATGCAAACTTCACAATCTGTGCAAAACAAGAGGAAACCTCTCCAGCTGTGACCTTTCAAAGACACTGTTTTCTTCCTCCTCCCCTTCCTTACCCCCAGCAAATATTTTCTTGGAGTCAACAGTGTTTGAATATATGATGAGAAGCAAAATCTTCTATCCCACTAGGAACACTAACTAGTTAAAACGTAGGGGGTAAAGAATAGGGATTACTTGGAAAAAGTAGACTAATTTGACAGTGGAGGGTTTCAGTTGTTTGTGCTGCAAGGCCGAAGTTGATGCAGCACAGTTCTGTAACCTTGGCTTGGTTTTACTGAGAAAATTATCTTAAAGGCATGAGCAAAAACTGTGCAAGATAAGAAAAAAAAAAAAAAAAACGCATGAAAAGTTTATTTTATTTTATTTTTAGCAGGAAGGGGTACAGTGGGCAAATCACTCAGAATCATAGAGTGGTTTGGATTGGAAGGGATGTTAAAGATCATCTAGTTCCATGGGCAGGATCACCTCCCACTAGACCCGGTTGCTCAAAGCCTCATCCAACCTGGTCTTGAACACATCTGGTGATAGAGCATCCGCAACTTCCCTGGGCAACCTAGTCCAGTATCTCTCCACCCCCAATGTGAAGAACTTCTTCCTGATTTCTAATCTAAATCTACCCTCTTCCAGTTTGAAGCCATTACCCCTCATTCTATCACTACAAGCCTTTGTAAGAAGTCCTTCCTCAGCTTTCCTGTAGGCCCCCTCCAGCTACTGAAAGACTGCAATAAGGTCTCCCTGGAGCCTTCTCTTCTCCAGGCTGAACAACTTGACTTAAAGTGTATAAATTCCCAAGAATAAAGCAGAAAATTAGGTGAAAACTCAGCAACCTATTTGATCAACCTATTTGAAGGAGCACGAGAGACCATCTCTCTCTGACAGGACTGATGACTGACAGGCCAGCAAAGATGCATTGAATGTCTCATTAAGGTTGGTGAGAATATCAATAGCTAATTCAGTAACTCATGAATCCTAGATATATATCATGTATTAGCCAATAAACAATTGCATTGTGCTCTTAAATTTTGGTCATATTCTACTTGACAAGTCTCCTTGAACAAAGTGAAAAATGGCCAATAGAAGCACTCAATGAGAGAGGGTTATGTCATTTTTCCCTGAGTTTGGAAAATTAGGTTGTGCTAAAGATTGTATTTCTTTAATAATCTGTGAACAAAAAATAGAAAAAATACATTTTAAACCTTGAAACTGTCACCGTTTTACTGCTTTTTCATTTTTCCCATCCATGAGTGCTCCACCAGCTGAAGCCCATCTCTCCTCCTGGACCCTCAGTTGAAGCCTGCTCCCTTCCACCCTCCCACCACAGCCATGCTGGAGGATGCAGTGGAGCCACAATGGACTCCACTTTCATCCCTGTGCTAATTCATTCTTGGGTCCCTGGATTAAGACACTGAGCAAAAATTATCTTCAACATAAGCGTCTACTTCCATTAGCTAATTGGTTGAGCTGCTGTTTATTTGTGAACAGGTGGCTCCTCCACAGCTTGTGGTTAATTTATCTGACCCAAGTGGAATGAGTTTGGTCAGTTCCCTGAAGATGGAGGTTTTATGTCATTATGAAAGTATAATAGGGATTGTGAAACTCTCTTTCTTCATTTATCTGAGAAATGCTCTGCGTCTTCCTGCAACAGTCCTCTCCTGTAATGCCTACAGAGTTTTTTTCACCTAGTATTTCTTCAAAAACTTGTCCAGATGGGGAAATTCTGTTCTCCTTTGAAATGTCTACAGATAAGAGATTCTTAAAAAGTTGTGGAAAAGGGAAATGAAATGTCTAAAAGTCAAAGTTGATGGGAGAAGAGCTGGATTTGTATCAAAGAAAAGCATTCTGACCTCTGTTGAAAAAAAAAAAAAAGTTACATTAATTTCTAGCTATATTTACTCAGTGAAGCTAGGAACAAATTGCACACGGTAACCAACTGTGGCCAACTAATTGTCCCTCAGCAGTAACTATCCACCAGTACTTATTTTTAAATATAAAATATTTTTCTAAATATATGTGTTATATATATGCTTTAAGTTTCACTGATTTCTAATAAGTAAATGGATCATTGTGAAAGTTACCACCTATCTTTCCATGCATCCAAGAAATTTTAGTATATGGTAGGTATTTGACATATAAAGGCATCCCTGTCATTTATTTTATGGATAAGTCCAAGGAATAACCAATAGTATGGGAGAAAAGCAAGCTCAAGAAAAGAAAACAACGAAATGAGGAAAACTCTTATAGTTAATTCTTCACATTTCTGTTCAGCCTGCAGAGAACTAACATTAGTGGTTTTCTGCAGATGCCTCAGGAAAGATAGCTGAAAGATTTCTTAGATGTGATGACCAATGTTTTGCTCTTAATTACACCACTGCTAAACTTCAATGTCTTTATCAGTTTTCATTACATGCTATTTACTCTAGGTCTTGAGAAAAAAAAAAAAGGAACAGTTTATGCCAATTCACATTTTCTCAAACTTCTTCTTGCTTCCCACTACCCTGAAAAAACAGACAAATTGTTGGATGAAAGAATGTGAACATTTTTAAAAATAGAAAACCATTCAGCTTTTTGAGAGTGCAAAAATTAGTTTCATAGAGACCAAAGGCTTTTTCCTTGAAGTTTACATATTCCCCTGTCATAAGGTAACTATAAGTCCAAATGAGGGAGCCAAGTTCCCCACAAAACACAAGGAGCAATTTAGGTGCCTAATAAGGAGTTTCATAAGGTGATGATGAACATAGAACCTGTTCCAGTAGCTGATAAAGTCAAGTAAAGGACAGAGGAATTAAGTACCTAGTAAGTTCATAGAATCATAGAATGGTTTGGGTTAGAATATACCTTAAAGATCATCTAGTTCCAACCCCCACTAGATCAGGTTGCTCAAAGCTCCATCCAGCTTGGCCTTGAAAACTTAGAGGGAAAGAGCACCCACAACTCCTCTGGGCTTTTCCTTAAGGGAAAAGAAGGGGAGAAAATTGTTTGGAGGAACACAGTTTGATTTGTAGTTATCTCTTGAATGCATGTTTCCTACACTCTTGTTGTTGCAGTAACATGCATAACAGTAGCTGTCATGGGCAGCAGCTGCTAAGGCTTTGTCCTTCCACTTTACTCAAATTTCGAATACTTGGAAAACAATTCGTATAGGAAAACAACTCCCCCATGGGTAAGTCTGCTGGGCAATATGTTGTCTGTGAATGCCATCACAGAGCATGTGTGAGCTAGGTCTCAGAACTCAACAGCATCAGAATTTGTTGAATTCCTTAGAGGCAACGGCTACCTCTGCAACCCCTTAGATGCTAGAAGGTCCATGTGTCCAGATCTTCCGTTAGATCCAATGCATATTAAATTGTTCTGTTGGAAGAAGCATTCAACACTGTTACTCTCTCAAGGAAAAATTAACTTGGAGAGTAAACATCTTAATTTTACTTGGAAATAAATCGCATGAAATTGTTACCTTAATTACCTCTATCATTATTACAAATGAAATAAAATGTTTTCATTGTAACACAATTAAATTTCCTTAAGGATTAATCTTTTGCATTTTCAAAGAAAACCCTCTTGATGTAAGTGCCTTGTATAAAGTACAATATGTAAATGCTTCTCTCAATGGCTTTTCTTTTTCTCCAAAAGAGCTGCCAGAAAGATTGTCAATCTCTGAGCATTGTAAAATCTTCTTTTCTTTTCCCCAATGGAAAATAACTCTGTGAATTTGTTTTACCTCTGTATTTCTGGAGTTTTGATGGACAGGCATGTTGAGAATAATACTCTTACATTAGAGTTTTGCTTATTATGATTGTCTGATCAGATCTTAGCAATATTGGTAAGGAAAGGTTTAGAAAAATCTCTCTGGACAATGGAAAAGATACAAATATCTGTTCTTACAGCAGAAGAGCTTCCCTAAGGAATATGTGACGAACTCTCAGCTATGAGCTCACTATAGCCAAGAACAGTAATAACACTATTGGAAAAAACCCACAAACTCTTTTACTGGAAAAATAAGCTGCTGGAGTTGCTAGAGTATTGCTAATGTAGGCAAGAATTATGGCTCAGCTGCCAAAATCTGTGTGCCTTTACATCACATACACAAATAAAACTCCTAGTAAGGGCAGTGCCAGTGAGTTGTACTGTCAGTCTGAAGTAAGAGTTGTGAAAGGAGGCACAGGCAGACCAGAGAGACATTGCTGCGTAACCTCCTGGAGAGGAGACGTCTCAGGCTGAGTTATGTATTCCTACAACAAAAGAAAGTTCTGTCTCTTCTGCACACAGGTCTGACTCCAAATCACTTAGTTACACACTACATATTTCAGGAATCACCTCAGCATAGCACACCTGTGTAGGACACTCCAGGGGCACTAGACCTTTAAAGATCCTTTCAAACCTGAACCATTCTATGATTCTGTGATTCTACATCTCCTTTTTGTTATTTGTTTGAAACTG
>WEIS01094761.1:0-29317 GCA_013389965.1 Todus mexicanus
TAAGAGATTCAACCAGAGGCAGAGAAAATTTACTCATGCACTAGCCTGATAGCAAAGCTGCAAATTAAATTAATTTCTTAAACCAGTGATCCTCTACCTGCCAAATCAAGCTTGAAACTTTTTTAAAGCATATTTGCCTTATTTGGAAAAGGGAACTGCAGTTCAAACAGGTTTTGTGTCACTCCTCTACTCTGTTAGTATCTAGATAAACTGGCTCCTTCTAGTTCCTGCTATTCCCGCTGTTCTGAATCACAGGTTTCATGTTGGTGCCATCTACTCTGCCTCTCGTGAGAGGCTTGTGTGATTTATTGTGCTGAAATTACTTTTGTTATCACAGCAACTGAAATTTGGCAATTTCCACTTAGAATTGATCTACTTTCCAAGTCAGACAGCAAGCAAGCGAGTATCTTGGTCTGGGTACACCTGTAGATGAACCTAGGCCTGGTATCTAACCACCCCCTTAGAGCTGCTTATGCAGTGTGGTACATGTCCTATATGTTGTGTAGCAATTCCTGGAAAAGCCCATGTCGCTGCTTTCATTAAGTCTTAAAAATTAACATCAGCAGCTAAGAAACATTGGGGGTTTCCTGCCTCAAATTAAAGAACTAACAGGCCCTTGGAGTTACAGCAGCATGAAGTGATGAGTTGGTAGCTGCTAGGGGAAAATAACACGTCATGTAGTGATGTAAATACTCATGTAGTGGGAAATACTCTGCAAACAGCAGCCCTCATAATCCCTCCTTCAAAGAGACACAGGGGCAGAATTAGTTTAAAATAGACTATGCTGTGACTTTTCCAAGAGCCAGCATTAAGTCACTGGCAGATACCCCACGGACTCGGGCTTTATCCGTTCTGTTGCTGGGCATCCAGCTCCCCTCTAGTATGGAGGTTTTGTCCTGCACTTCTTGGCTTGGCCAGGTGCTGCCAGCTTGAGCTGAGAACCTACATACTGGGAGGGGCTGGGAAAAAGGCCTGAGATAGCCGAGACCTAAGCTGTGAACTGGTGACCTAGATCATTTCTGTTCTTTGGCAGATGTTTTCTTCAGTCTCTGAAAAAATGGGCCTTGCCACCTCACACTAATATGAAAGGAAGGAAAACAATATTCAGTGTATGTGAAGGAGGGGACAATGAGGAGCACTGCCCCAAAATGTTGCTTCAAAAGTTCTGCAGGAGTTGGAGCTCTGGAGCCAGGAAAAGGTAATTTATCTAGGTTTTCAATTTCCTTTTTTTCAGCATGCTTTATCATCATTTATTATTGCTGAGGTCTAAAAAGGAGTTGTGTAAGTGGGCAGGACCTTTTTCTGGTGCTAACCGCTAAAATTCCCTGTAACTTGAGTAGCGTCACATTGATTGGCATGGCCTGGGCATGGTCTCACTGGAATCCAGCGGAGCTCCATTTGCATCAAAAGCAATTTTGGCCCAAGATGCCCTCTGATTTGTGTTTAAGGTGCCTGGCAACATGGTAATGAGCAGCTTTATAAATAGCTCTGTATTATTATCTTTATGTCTTAGTAGTAGTATTGTTATTTTTATGGTACTGTAATGTTTATTATGGCGATTTTATGGTGTAATTTGATTAGTGTGTTACCCTAATGTCACATAGAAAAGGGGAGGGCATTCCTGTCATACTTCTGAACACTACCCCTTCTGTTTTCATCTGAGGAACCCAAAGCCCTTTGGCGATCATTAATTGTCCCACACCATATAAGTAAACGCAAGCACAGAGACTTAAATGATTCCCCCAAGCCCACACAACAAGTCAGTGGCAAAACCGAGAGGTAGACCTCGAGAGCCCTGACTCCCTGACGTCTGCATTAACCACCAGAAAACCTTCCCATCGCAGTAACGGCAGGTATAATGGAAATGAAGATTGCCACTTTGAAGGGTTTTTTCGGTCGTTTGTAAGGAGAACACTCAATGTTTTATAAACTCTTTAGGTTTCCTGTGTAGGACTTGATCAAACCATAAACTGCTCATTTAAATAAGCTCCAAAAACAAAATGTCCTAGAAAGCCGAGGAGTAAGGAGACAACATCCAACGGCAAACTTACATTTATTGCTCGTTTGCTTTCCTTACTGGGATGATGCCGTGTACTTAGATTAAATATGCAGAGCCAAATTTATCCCTAGGGCGTCATTTTTTTTGGACTCTGAATGACACTAGGGTGAATTTGGCACATTTACACTCAAAATTAATATGGGGTTTACGAATATTTGGAACAGTGTCAAAATGTTGTGGGTTAAATTCTGTTCTCAGTTCCACCAGCGCTAACCCGGGTTAACGCCGTTCTGATCTCGCACTGGATTTACAGCAATGTAATTCCACTGGGCCAGCGTTCAGCTGGTGTGAATTAGTTTATCTGCACTGGAATGCAGGCAGCTCAGCTGCTTTACACCAGCTAAGAATCTGACCCATATTTAAATAGAATTACTCCTAAAATACGCAATGGCAAACGCAATGTGAATTAGATCCACGGTGCCCCTAATTTGCACTGGGGAGACGCAGCTGAGGCTGGTTGTGCAGCAATGCTGTGCAACAACCCAAGCTGGCATCGCAAACCTGACCCTGACTCTCGTGCGATCTTCTTGTAAGTTTTAAAATAACACTGCGGCGTTACACACGCTGTGTGTGTGTAAATCATCCCAAACTGCCGCAAATCGTCGTCTGTTCTCCTGTTTCAAAGCAGAGATTGGGAAGTGCTTGGTGATATTTGGGCTCAGTTCAGATATTCCAAAGCTTGGACAGATGGATTGTTTTGATTCTTTCTTTGAACTCCTTTCCCACCCCTGGTAAAAGAAACAGACAGATCCACTCAGTTAAGCGACAGACAAGTTGGAGACAATGAGCCACTGCCCTCCCCGGTACCACCCCCCACATGCCAAATTTGCAGACATCTGCGAGCCGGAGCCCAGCTCTGCGGCAGTAAAGGAGTGCTGGTATTCATGGGATGTGCTGCCTTCAGCGGTCACAAATGACTGGAATTAACCTCTGTTCTATGGGCCTTAACTTGGTTTACGACTGGGGGTCTTTTGTTTTATACCGCTATCCAGAGGTGCCTTTGCCATGCTAAAGATTTAACTAAATTATAATGAATGATCCTCACCAGCACTGTGCCCCTAATTAGAACAAGTCGCACAGACATATTGTCTCCTTGATTTCCTCTGTTACATTTCTCTCACTCTCTTTCTCTGCCTGAGACACATGGGTCCCATTAAACATTTTAGCATTTAATGTGGTTCCCTTAAATGACTTCTCAAGTTTTCAAGTTCCATTTAGAATTGTATGTTACTCTCCTGACTGTGGTTTTGATTTTGTTACGTTTCATGTGTTTAGCCAAAGCAATTGCTCTTCTTCCCCCTCTAGTGGGGAGCAGCTTGGGTCTGTGGAAGCGTGTGTGTGTGTGTGTGTGTGTAAGTATAGTATAGCATCTGCCTAGATGTCTTGTAGACATTCACACAATCTCTTCATTTATGTATAAAATAAGAAGATGGGGAAATAGTTCCTAATGTATGTGACCGTGGTTGCTGTGCGATGTTTTTTCAGTGCAGTACAGTTGATTTATTAATGAAAACAAAGCATTTCTTAGTTCATTGTCATTATATTTCTATCCAGACCTCTTTATGTTTCTGTACCACACATTGCTTCGTATTATCTGTAGGTATTTTCAACCTAAATAGAAATGATTGACAAAACCCTTCTGTAACCTGTGGTTATTTGCGTGATGTGTACTATCCCCATTACGTACCCGTGTTGCACAGTTGCAGTGCTGAAGGACAGAGGTTTTGTTGTTGATCTCACCAACCATAACGTGCTTCCTCAGTAACTGCTACAATGAGAATACCAGATAGTCCTTTCCAAGAGTATCAAGTCAAGTTCAAGGTCTGGGCCCTAATCCTCAAGGTACTTTGTGGCCGGGGCCCAGGGTGTCTGATAAAGCTTGTGTCTGCTTATCTTAATAAGCTTGTCTCTACCAGTACAGTTATCCCATTTCAGATCTATGCCTGGATAATTATTTTTGCATAAGAATGACTTATTTCCCCTACTCTTTCCCCATGTATCTGATGCTCCTCTGAAAATTCTATAAACCAATTTAAAGGAAAAGGCCATTTTTCTTCCAGAACAAGCATCTCTTTACAAAGAGTGTCATAACATTAAAGAATATTGTAATAGCAATTACTTAACAATATAATTATTAAAGATAAGGGGTATTTAAGACAAAAGGCCTTTCCATAGTAATAAAGAAAACCTGTAGCAAAAGTGATGAATAAACCTGGGTTTCCAGGCTTGTTCCATGGATGACATCATCTTGAGGATCTGTAACTTTAAAGCTGTTGACTTGCTCAGTACCAGGTTGACACTTGTTGCTTTTAGGACACTGCTGGGATTGTGAATCCAGAACCTCATTCCCTCCTGTTAAAGGCATTAATACCCTGGTTCTGACACCATTGTCACAGCATTTTTAGCAGCGGATTTTGACACACCGTAACAAAAACATAAGACCTAATTTCAGTGACAGCGTCTTGCTTCTTAGATCCCTCAGATGTGAAACCGGCTAAGGTTTAATTATGGCAACTTACTGATATTACTTGTTCTTTAGATAATTCTTTAAAGTTTCCGTGATGTATTAGCTTCCAGGTTTAAGCCACAAGAAGCTTGAAATTTATCTCTGGAGCTGAGATTTAGGTTTCATTAACAGTTAAGCCTTCGTCTGGAGCGCTGATGTGTTCTGCAATGGGTAACTCGCCTTGTTAGTAACATTGGCGGATTTGTGAGTCCTCAAACGCGTCCATGGGTAATTGTGCTTCAACCTTATGTTCTTTATTATAATCCACTGTCTGATAATGGGTGACAGGGTAGATAAGGGAAGGAAGTGTGCCAGGAAGGTTTCATTCAGTCCTGTACGTTCTGCTCGCAGCTGCTGTTTCCTCCAAGGTGATGGCTTGGCATCTTCTGCTTTAAACCAGCACAAGGCACGGCTGATGACAGGCTGTTGAATGCATTTCTTACCAGCCACTCGAGGAGACTTTAAGATTACAGTAAAGAGATATCGCAGGTCTAGGAGCTGCTTTCTGGAATCATTCTTCTTGCAGTAGTGCAAATGGACAGCTTTTGTTTCTATCACAGCAATGATCACTGTTTAAATTAAAGAGAGCCCTTTGATATTTTCTTGACAGAGCAGTTTTCTGTTGATAAACGCAGCTTCACTGACATTGAAATGTTTCTCCAGGGAGGGTAGTATCAATTTTGGCAAAATTTTCCATGGCAAAGTTAAAAAGAAGCATCTTGGTTTTGTTGAGGAATTTTATGAAGTTGAAGTATTTTGTTTTGACGTCGTTAATGGTGATTAATGTTTAGATTTTCATTTTCATACTAAGGTTGCAAAGATAGCTATTTAATAACATAGATTTGCATCAGTGTATTTCATTGTTCCTACATAATAGTAATTAAAAAAGTTCCATGAATTCTAAATGTTGGAAAGTCTTTGTGGGGAAAATTCAACATTTTGGTTGAGAGTGAAAATAGATTTTAAATATTGACATTTCCCATTAGAAAGAAATTATGTTTTCTGATTGGTTCCTGTATTAAATGCAGACATTATTAATTTCTCTAGCTGATATTTCAGTTGTTCATAACTCTGCAGCCTTCTGAAAAACCTTTTGTTGCCTGAGAGCTGTCACTTGAAAAGATTATTGTGATAAATATTTGCCTTTCTAAACTAGAGTAGCATTTCTTCATCTCTCACCAAATGGTGGCCCTATTTCCTATTGGACTTTTCTCACAATACTGATCACTTATATTAATGACTTACTACAAGTGCTGCTACTGCCTGTAGTATATTATAATCACAACCTTGCTGCTGAGGTAGAGATTGATTATTTTTTTATGAATTTAAAAAAAAAAAAGTGACTGAAAAACTAAGATCTAGGCTCTCAGATTCTTATACCACTTTGATTCCAAGTGACTTGCACTGTGAGTCCTGCAGGATCTTGGATGAGGAATTAAGTCCTGATCACTTTGTGGCAAGCCTCTAGCAGCAGCTACGTGCCTCTCACAGGTGATTTTCAGCTTATACTGAAAATTCCTCACTCCTGTAGTTTAAAGGGTTAAAAATCCAGGAGGCAATCCCCCCCACACCCACCAAAATGCCATGCCTTTGATTTAATAAAGAGATAATCCTCTTTCTATTAGCTACGATAATAATGACTCACCAGTAGTAAATGAAGGAATATACCCAGAATGACATCATGTGAACCGCGCAGCGTCTGTGCGACTTAAAGTGAAGAGGATTATTCCAATTTATCAGTTCTGAGCCTAAAGCTGGCAAGGATGGATCTGGACTAAAATTTAACATGAGAAATGTTTGTCGAAGCACTAACATGAGAAAGGAATTATATAACTGAAGTTATTAAAAACAATAAGCTTCTATTTCAAAAGCTTTCATTTCAGTAGAATCATGCACAGCCAGATCAACAGAAAGCTGTCATCTATTGAGTCATTCCAGTGACATCACGAACCACAAGAGGAGATGTGCCATGGTTTATTGGTGTCTGCAAACCACACCCTGTCCCCCTGGTGGAATTACAGCCTCTATCTTATGCTGGGGACAGGAGTCTCCTCAGTAGGGTTAGTCTGGCCTGACACTGAGGTAAAGAAGAAGCGTTAAAGCCCTGACCGCTCACAGTTCTGAATTTCCAGGCCTCCTACTTCTAGATTGTCCATCATTGTGCTTTGTCACAAGAGTTTCCAAGTCCTTTATATAAGAGATCATTTAAACCAAATCATAAACTGTAGCAAATCAACCATTTGCTTGTAGGGTCTCAATTTTATTTTTACAGACAAAGGACTTGCTTTAAATTGATTTTCTGGGTCGAGGTTGTCCCTAGTCACCACAAAGATTGTCTTGCTCCCATGAAGTGGGAGCTGGGGAATGGCTGGAAGCAGCTACTGTCTAATTTTAGGAGTAAAGTGGTAGTTTTACTGCCCTGTGCGCAGAGAGGTTCCTGTAGAGAATGATTCAGAACAAAAGTTTAGTAAAATGCAAAAGAGATTATCAGGCTACGGAGTTGCATACCAGGAATGGGTTATAGAACCAACTCTCCAGTGCCCCTGATGCAGGCTTGGAACAGTTTCTCTGCAGCTCTGGTGGCTGTTTGGAGGTGCAGCTGTGTAGGATCCACACTTGAAACTGGTCCCACAAAATACTTTGAAAAATCTTGCAGCCCACCTACTTGTCTGTCAGAAATCGCAGATAGTATCCCTTGTGTGTTATGTAGGTTACTGGGCTAGCTACCAGTAAAGATGTACTCATGCTAAGCTTGGATTTAATATTTTACTATAACAAGTAAGGAATTGCAATGCAGATCTACCAGACCAAAGCCTGCTTCTATTTGCTACTCCTATATTTAGATACTAAATCCTGAATATCTATTTCTGGTAGATTGGATTCCTGTGTCAAGCAGAAGAATAACTCAGAGGTCAATGAGATTCACGGTGGTGCCACTAAGGATGGATCCAGTGAGTCTCGCTTGTGCCGATGTCAACAGCAGTGCTGAGGGCGCTGGGGGGAGCCTGCCCTGCTCCATTACTCAGAGGGTGCTGACAGAGTATCTTTTATGAGAAGCTTGAGATATTCGGGAATTACTTTGTCTACGCTGAGACACCTGGGCAGGCAACTTCAATATCTGAAAACTAAATAGAAAATACAGACAGACTTGATTTGGGAAACTAGGCAATAGGGAATTCTACCTATGGTTTGAGGTTGGGAACAATTCCTCACAGTTTGGAAAAAAGGAGTTGTTTATAAAGGGACTGTCACAGTTTCTGGCAGTCCTCAGTGGGTCTGTACCTTCCCTGTGTTTCCCTTGTCTTCCCCACTCATCTCTCCTTCTCGCTGAATGGTAAATGTAGAAGTACTCCGTTACCATTCCATGAGCTGGTTTCTTGTTTTGGATGTTCGTCTTTGATAATGTAAGTTTCTAAATGCCTGATTAAATCGACTCCAGTACTGCTTCAGATTACATTAGAAAGGCAATTACTAGGTGAAGCCACATCAGTAAAAAGGTGGATAAATAAATGAACTGGGAAGAAGACATTTTGGAGCAGAGCTCAAAAACTTCTGAGTTAGGGTCATTTTTCTAATTATAGGATGGTGAGGCTGAAGACTTCAAGCGCCCAGGCAAAGGATGAAAAAAAGTATCCAACTGAATAAATAAATCTCTTAAGCAAAAGATAGTTGTCTGCCAAGAAATTTAATATGAAATGTTGAGAGTGCAGTTCTGAAAAAGATTTAATTGGAGATATACTCCTAAGAATATGTAAATAGTCTTTCAGTTTCTTAACTAAAAGGAGAAACAGATGCCAGCTTTAAGATCTGAGATCAAATATGAAAAGTACAGACCTCTAAATGTCATTTAAAATATATGTAATTAGATTCTTATCTTGCTAAGAGGTTGGGTAGTGCTTTTCCAGTAGAAGGTATAAACTCTTGATACATTTTACAGCGAATGGTTCAGTTGTCTACTTGAAATAGAGCAAAATTCATACATCTAGATTTTTAAATGCCTTTTTTAAATTTTAGATGGCTTTCAGCCAAACCAGTGACATGTCAGGTTTGACTGGCCAGTGCTGTGGTGCTCAGTACTTTGGACCTGCTGATTAGGGATCCAATATCTATTTAGTGTTTGGGTACCCCAACAGCAAAAATTTCAGTGATGCATGTGGACTTTTGCAATGTCAGTTATAGATAGATCGACGAATTTGAGTAAAATAAGTAAATCTATTTTTAGTCACTTGAGGACACACTGGTCAACAGAATCTTAGTGCTTACACCAAAAAGACAACGATTCCATGGGGAATTAACTTGCATGTGTTTTTGCACTCCCTGACTTTGGTAGGGACCATCAAGGAAAATACTGAATCATAAGGTAGAAATTGATGTTGACGGATGGGATGGCTCAGGCTGCCTGACTGGCGCTGCAATTTTTCATTTACATGAGGACATTAGATAATTCAACAAAAATTAGTATACTCCACTATGCCTTCATCAGCAGCCAACGAACTAAGAGCCAGGAGTTTATTTTGTTTGTCTGGGGCAACAGCTCTGACTCCAGTTCTACCAAAAGCCAAGACATAAAATGATTGTGACATTTTTGATCCAGTAGGAATTTGTAAGTACCAGAAAATTCAAGCAGCTTTCTCTCCACAAGTCACAGGTTCAGGTAGGAGGCTTGGTCTTGAGCTGATTTGGTTCAGTTTTGATTGCTGCAATAAATCTGAAATTAAACCAAGCTTTCCAACCCTGAGTTTCCAATGATGCCAGGCTAGATTTATGGTTCTGGGAACAAACCATACAGTTTTCCAGAGATTGTGGTGTTGCCATAGAGTCATAGACCTAAAGAGTCTAGCTCAGTCCCTCTGCCTGCTCGCAAACAGAATGAACTCTACCTACATTCTTTCTGTCCGATGCTTGTCCAGCCTGTTTTAGAGACTAGTGATAGTGATTGTCCCTAAATGCTCATAGAAAAACACCTAGAAAATGAAAATAGCATAGACCAGCGCCTTTGGTGCACCCAGATGTACCTCAGTGGCAGCTGGTGTTATTTGGCCCACGCATGATGAAACCAGATCTTACATGCATTAAGTGTTTCCATGTTGCTGTTGAAAAACATTTCAGTTGAAACGGTTTCTACAAAGTGATGGGGGAGGAATAGCTGAAAAGAGTCACTTTCCCTTATCTTGGGGAAAAAAAACATCTTGGTGTAGCACTTAAAAAAAGCAATACTTTCTAGTTTTTCCAAAGAAATGTCTTACTGTTATGAAATTGTGATAAAATATGAAATTCCTCGAGCTGATATTTTCAGGCATTCCCAGCTGAAGGTCAGTGCCCTGCGAGGAGCAGAATTGTGCCCTGTTTCCCTCCCTTGTTCTGTTGAATGTGCTTCTCACCCGTGCTTGAAAGCTGCTTTAGATAGACGTGAAAAGAAGTGGCAAGTGAATATTGTTGCCTGTAAAGCCAACGGGAAACCTTCCCATGGTCTGCTGTACACTCTGGAGCAGACACGAGCAGAAAACCAGAGATGGATAAGGGGTGCCCAATTCTACTGGGCTCTTCTGTGTGGCCTTCTGTTATCCCCAGTACAAACTGTGGCCGTACCAGAGTGCACTCCTGTCTCCCCACTACGCTCCTGTAAATCCACACCGTAAGCCCAGTGTGCTGCTCCACTGCCCTACAGTCCTTTTTGGAACTGACAGCAAATGTTTAGCCTGGCCAGGAGAATATCTGGGAGGGATTTTTGTGGGGACAGTAGCACTGACCCATGTGCGGGCGGTGATGGGGCCGGTGCAGACGGGTTGGCACCTCTGCAAAAGCCGAAGGCATCACCTTTGCCTTTGCTGTCTGCTCAGTGCTCAGATCTCCCACATGGTCCTGGAATGTGCCTCTTGTCTGCTACCCGCCTGGCTGGGGAAGTTTTGAAAAGGTTTAATTTAGCTCTCATTTGAGTCCCTTTGCTCTGCCAAAAAATCTGAACTTTGGTTCCAAGCAGAGCTTAGGAATCCTGGTTCCCAGGAGAAGAGAGGAGGGGAGGACAGGGAGAAAAGGCATTTTAAAGGAGAAAGAGATGATACCAGATAATATTTTTTTTCTACCCTTTTTAAAGGGACAGTGGTTTTGTGTTCTGCTCTGCCTCATGCTGTACGTGGAACAGGAGTGAGCAGCTCCAAAATCTGGGGTAACAGCGACACTCCGTGGCCAGCTGGAACCACCCACACGGGGCTTTCCTGGGGCTCTGGTGGCTTTCCTAGAACGTGACAATTTTCTGGCTTCTCCCTGTTGGACATGTAGAGATGTGCAGGGGCCAGGCTGTGCTCTGAGGAGCTCACAGGACCATGCTCGCTAAAACCAACATGGTCCTGCGTGTTGATCACAACAAACTTCACGGCATCCCCAAGGCAAGAGAGCTCCTGCTGTGCCTGAAGCTGGCAATGGAGGGTTTCCAAGTTATTGCAAAGTGCCAGAGGATCTCTGTTGTGTTACAGTCGTGCTCCTCAGAGCTCAGGGATCTAGACAGCCGGCCAGCCAGCTGGGCTGGGTGTGCCAGCGGGGTCATGGGGCTGGCCCAGGTTGGATGCCCAAGGTTCAGGTAGGCAGTGAGGGGCTGAGGAGGAGAGCGAGTCTTGTGCGCTGTGCCACAACATCCCTCGGTACATCTGTATACGTGCTGCTGTGAACAGTACCTGGCCTGCAGAGCAGAATCGGCTTTATTGCCTTATGGATAAAGCAGGGCCCAGTGTCTTGCCTGGTATAAATAATCTTCACTCAGCCGAGCTCAATACAGCGTCGGCTGTGTTATGGGCAGGCCTGCAATATTTTGTGCATTGCTGAGGGCCCCGAGTCCTGTCTCAGGTGGATGCACAAGAATCTTGGTTTTCACTTTGAAAAGTCCTTGTACTTATAGGGAAAAGCTTGATAATGTGACCCAGGCGTTCTGCAAGGACTGGAGGTGAATGGGGGAAAAATAAAAAGGAAAAGAAAAAAAAAAGGGTGGGGGGGCGCGGAATCCAGTATGAGTTCTCAGCTACACTTTCAAAATAGCCTCATTATTCTGGAACCCCTGGTGGCTGCTCTGCTAGTTGGATTGAAATGAAAATAAACAATTCACGGTGTCTTAGGGTTTGATCTAAATATCCTTAATACAACAGCACAGGTAGGTATGGAAATGAATTATTCTTTCTCATAAAGGGAAAGCCATGTATTAAAAGCTGCTTACGCCATTTTCTACTAATCTTCCCTATTTAGATTGTTTCCATTTTTCAGTGACATTGGTATATCCAGTTACTTACTTAAAAGAGCAACTTTGATCTTCTCTCTAGCTCAGAGTCAATGTGAATTTATAGCTATTAATAGTTTTTGGTGCCATCCCACTAATTAGGCAAACAAGACACTTCATGTGTGCACGTAAGGAGCAATTACACAGAGCAGCATCCACAGGGACCACATTTGCAGGAAGATATTTCTTTCCTATCTGGTTATGGCATCTACGGTAGGCAGTTTAACAACCAGCTGTCAGGGAGAAATCTCTGAGACTCCTCAGAAGATCAGCAATGGGACTTTTCCAGTGATCTTGTTGACCTCAGATGTCAAACATAATCAGGTTAACATGCCAAGCAGCGAGCTGAGCAGAGCTGTCAGCTTATCCCAAAACTAACATCCAAAGGGCACAATTCTGCAGCCTGCTCACCAGTTGGTGGGACTCCTGATACAGAAGAGAGCTGAAGGAGCAGCGCCTGGGAAGTAGAAGCAGGAGGACTTATCCTAAAAGAGTTCTGTATGCTAATATTACTGATCATTAGTTTACTAATAGCTGCAGGTTAAGTTATGATGGAAAGCACGAGAATAAAGGCATTTGTGTGTGGAGAAAAGAGGTTTCCCTGTGAAGTTATTCATGCTCTGTGGCAGGGGACGCCAGCGGCCAAAGCCTGTCAGGTTTTCAAGCTGACTGCAGTGTAGGATGTGAAAATGGCACTGGAGATGGCAAAAGATGTTAGTGGGTTGGGGACCTAAAAGCCAGGCATGTCTGAATGGTAGTTAAGTAGAAAATTCAGAAATCCCAACTTGCCTTGTAGAGGTGTGAAATATCATGAAGTCCCCTACCATCATGGAATGGGGATTGCAAGGATCCAATTCACAGATGATTCTTGGAACTATACTTCAGTCTTTTATACTATGAACTGCACAATGTCGAGTTTATGTTTTGGCTGAGAAGTGTATTCCCTGCTACTGACCATTTCCAGTTGTGAGAAACGTTACCCGCTTTTCAAAACGGTATAAACTTGGAGTAGATAAAAGCCTGCCAGGCACTGCAGGAAGGTGAACTGCCACATAATCTGCTGCTGGGAGAAGAAGAGAACAGTGGAGGAAAAAAAAACATCTGAAAAAGACATGCTGGCCAGTTCAGCTTAAAATTGAACTATCCTCATAATTGAAAGTCAAACCTGAAAGCAGGAAACCTCAGCCTGAATCTGTTCTTACAACAACAACGTAAATAATTACTGTAGAGACTGCCAGTGAATTAAGACTGAAGTAATTAAGAGGAGAATTGGACCCTCCTTATGGTTAACGAAGAGCCCCAAAGTTTCAAAGGGGCAGGGAACAACACTTTATTTCCATGTCACTCATTTGAAATTCTTCAATGCTTCACAAATAGTAATAAAGCTTCAGAATAACTATTTTCTGGATTACCAGAATAAGGTGTAAAGAGATTAAACGATTTGTCTAGGCTGACAGAAGGAAAAGCAGGGATACATCCTGCTTTCCTTTCAAATGCGCCAAGAGCAGCACTGCCCAGCGCTAACCAACAAATCCATTATTTGTGGAAGCAGCATCCCGTGTGATTGGGAGACCAGTCCTATTTCTGTGTACCCTCAACATAAAGCCAGTTATAGATTTCATCTTCCGTTATTATTTTAAGATTGGCAAATAGTCCATAAGAGGCCTGAAATAGCTGGAATGGTAAACTCGGCTATTGGCTATTGCACATGGCCAGAGTTCTCAGGAGCACACAGGGTGTCTATGTATGTTCTCAAATCATGGTTTATAAAGAGGAGAGAAGAAGACGAGCTTTCTAAGGGGGGTTCAAAGGTATCACAGTTATAGTCCTCTACAGCCCAGATGCTGCATAAATACCACTCCCATTTCATGCTTCATTAATTTCTTTCATGGATTAATCCATGTTTGCACAAAATGTTTTAAACCTGTTCATATTGATCACACATATTTGCAGCATGTGTTGCAGCCGAGGGCTTCTTGTTCCCCCTCCATTAGCAGGTCTGGGAGCCACAGGACATGAGCCGGCCAATGGGTACGTGCACATAGGCATGGACAAGGAACAGAGGTGTGACTTCTCTGATGCCTTTTTGCAATAGGTGCCGTTCTGCAAATCGCTGTCATTCTGACCTGGCTCGATTCCCCGATTCATTCACATTGCCCTGTTCCGTCACACCTGGTTCAAGTGGGTGGGTAGAAAAAGAATTGGGTTCAAGTGCAGCTAAAACATCTGAAATTATGCTGTGGGTCAGATTGTGAGCTGATGCATTTCTGCAAGGATGTTATTCTATATCTGCTGAAGACATAGCCTCTGTTTTCTGATTAGCTAGAAAATAGCTTCTAAAAAGGCTGGGAATATAATATGCTGGGAATTCTTCACAGACTGCTTTTCCATTCGAACTGGCTACCAGCCTGCTTACGAGGCTGTCTGACATCAGGTATATCTTTCCTAGGAAGTCTCCATTATCTGATACTGGTGTTACTTTTGTGCCAGTGATTGAATTAAACTACTATGTTCTTATTTTTAAAATGAAACCATTCTAATGTAAAAGCCACAAACAGATAATATCCTTTAACACTTCCTTTTGCTTTAACCAAATCAACCTAAAAATTAAAACAAAATTTTGATGGGCAAGAGACTGTAGTCCCAAACAACTCACAGGTTACATGTCCCAGAGCTGATCAGTCAGCCGGCTGCGACAGTGGAAGTAAATACTGATTTCGTTCAGTTACATGATAAAAGTCATAGGAAGTACTTCGATCAGCTCCAGCCTCCAATCATAATCCCCAGCTATCTCACAGCAGCACTTGACTACGGCTGCAAATGAAATCTTACGTCTCTGTAAGAAAGCTCCCTGTCCAACTTCAGCAGCGACTCCAGGAGCAAGGAGTGTTTGGGGATTTTTATAGAGAGAGATTTTATTTTGTGTGTGTGTGTGTGATTGGCTAGAGTTGAGAAAAGACTGATGAGGTGTTATGCTGAGACACCTCAATGGAACTGATTTTTGGAAATCTTCAAACTATCAGGCTGTTCGCAGGGCTGGCTCAAGTTAGGCAGCCCAGAACAGGCATGCAAAATCACTAGTCCCTTTTAAAAAACCATCAGTCTTCATCTGTCTAGCAGACATATTGGGAAATCAGGCTAATGGAGAAATATTAGCTGTGAAAAGCCTTGAAAGTTCTACAAATCTAAAAAAGATTCTTATTAGTGCCTGTCAAATCTGTGCCTATAGTGCAGGATTTCTTCTTCTGCTGTGCAGTAGAACACGCTGTACTGGAGCTATCATGCCCATGAAGCTGCTAATGATGCTCTATTTGTGAATAGTCGTTAGAAAAAGCTGTCTCTGCAGTTTTGGTCCTTGGCCAGCCTGCCCACTTGCCCTTATTTTAGTAGAACTGCTGCTGGCTGTGGGGTGTTTCTTTTGAGGATGAACTAAGGCAGAGGAGGAAATATTTCTGATAATGGTGCAAGCTGCAAATGGCTTCATTCGGTTTAGAAGAACTGTGCTCCAGGTTGTTTAGGAACCAGCCCAAATCGGTTTGAGCCACTCACACAGATGAGTTTACACACATTGCTCATGGGGCTATCTCCTGATGGGGATAATTAATATCAGTGAGATAATTTATTAAATATTTGACTTCGCTTTGTCATTAGAGACCATGCTGATGGGAGTTCCCTTGGAAACATGTTAAGAATGACTGCAACACATCCATATAATCACATCGTACTTTCAGCTTGATTCTAGGAACATGTAAAGAGGTGTTGGTAATCCACCTCTGGAAACTGAATACGCTGGGATTTGCTTATTCAGGACTGAATAAATAGTGGAATTTTTTTCTTTCACTTCTGTCTCCTTTACGTCCTCCCACTAGTCCGACCTGTGACTCTCGTCCTGGGATTTGGATGAGGACTGTAAAAATTCATGTGTTGGCTTTGAGAGGTAAAATGTTTCTACCCATCTCTGATGATGGTCACATTTGCTAAAAACTAATGAAATGGGCGGCATTATGATGTCAGGAGGATCGGAGCCAAAGGTGGTTTTCTGAACGGAGACTCTGCATGAATCTCCCCAGACTGCCCAGCAGTCAAGGAGATTATATTCTCAACTGTTAAAGCTGTTTACACATACCAACCAGCACTGACTGCCTCTTTGTGGCAAGTTGTTTACATGAATTTATTTTGGGAAAATTCCATTAGACGGGACCAAGATTTCTTCATAAATCATTGAATTTAGCTTGTGTACTGATAAAATCTGGTTAGTCATTTATTCTTCTGAGCAGCGCTTAGTTATGAGTGTTCATTATTTGTAAGGAGCAACTTACATGGGTAATATAAAAATAATGGATTGCCTATGGCTGTTTTCAGCGGTGGATATTTTACTCTGCTGGGAAAGATGCATTAGAAAATGACCCTCCTTCCCAATTCATCTCCTAAAACAAAGGACTCATTAACTGGAGTCACAGTCCTAATGTATGCTCTGAATCTGGCTAATTGAGCCAGCAAAAATCTCCCAGTGAGACACTGAAACTGCTTTGAAAATGGTCCTGCAGCTCTGTTTGCTGGAGCCTGTATCGCCGTATCCTCTGGAGCAGGAGGGATCTGGCTCGAGTTGTTGCTGCCGCTGCAACGCTCGCGTCTGTCCTCATCAAAGGAGAATCGATGCTGTTGGGCTGGGCTGCAGCCTCCTCATTTCATGCACTAGCAGAGAGTGAGGTTTCACAAAGTACCATTTACCAAATTACAGGAGGGATGTACCATAAAATCCATTCCTTAGTTTTGAATGGAAACTTATTCTTACTTTCAACTAGCATATGGGCTTGCTCTGCAATTTCAGGTGAACACACAAAATATCTGAAGAAATCTAATATGCTTAAAATTCTGTAATTTATGAAGCATCTTCCTGCTGATTTGTAACTTCTTTACTAGCATTTGCTGCAGTGCATTCATGTAGCAAGAGATCATTACAATCAAAAGATACATTTTAAAAGGCCCAAAGAGCAAAGCTAGGATCTAGACATCAGCTCTAATACAAACTTCTGGCATGTGCAGACCCAGGATTTTGGTTGCTTCATTTCAGGCAAATGGACCAGAGTCAGATTCTTTGTCGGTACAACTGGAATAACTTTTTTATAATTAACTGTCTGCATCGGTTTACACTAACATAGAATTTGACACTTTGCCATCAAATGGAAGGTGGCTTTTCATCCTCTAAACTCACAGAGACTTATTAATCCAACACTGAGGTTTGGCATAATCTCTAATTTTATATAGCACATTTCTTCTCCAAGTGCCTCACAAATATCACTCCAACGCAGCCATGTCTGGTAGGGAAGTTAGAAACATTCCACAATGCTCACCAAAGAAGGCGGCTTAACGCCTCCTTTTATTAAAAATAACATTAATTCAGAGAACCACAGTTTCAATTGTGTTGGAAATATTCAGTCACTCGGACTAAACGGCACGAAGCTCAGTTAATGAGGTGTTTAGCTGCTCCTTCCAGAATCTGTGCCTCTGCTTCAGGCAGTCTCTGTGTCTCTTGGATGATTCTAGATCTTTACCTTGAACTAGTAATTTGCACATAAGGGGTATTCTTCAGAAGATGGCTTCTTGTAGTGTCCAGTTCCTATAAAGACAACCTGATGATACCTCGTGCAAATAAGATTGTTTCCACTGCAGCTAAATGACAGCAAGCAGTTGGCAGGAATGCTCGAGGGCAGGCAGTGGTTTATTATGGAGGCTATTTTTCTGATATTTAGCATATTTGGTGATGTTGAATTTCTTGTTCCACAAGGTTGTACCTTCATCGGGAAACCAGATATGCAAGTCATTGTGTCTGCTTGTATGTCTCAGTCCTAAAGGCAGGTCCTCTCACTAAGATTTCTCTCTGTGTACAGAGAACTCAGATGAAGATTCAGGCTGCCCTCACAATGTAAAGGAAGAAACACAAAATCTTGCCTTCTAGACAACAGGAAAAGGCTGGGATGACAGAGGTGGTTCATCATTTAGGCTCTGGACTAATTCAGTCAAATAAAGAGGAGTTCAAGGTTGGTAAGACAGGCTGGCAGAAATGGAGTCTGGCCGTTTGTTGCCTGTGCAGGCAAGGGAGAGATGCAGGAAGAACCACAGTGCTCCCAGGAGCTTCCTCTTGCTCCTTGTGCTGCAGATGCCGATGTCAGGGCTGTTGCTTGTTAGTAAGTGTAGAGCGAGTTCCCCAGGTGCAGGTCTGGGTGGAGGTGTTCCCCTCGCTGGGCTGCGAGCTGCCACACTGCTCCTGATGTTCAGAAGGACCTCCCTACATGAGCAACAGCTTTATTTTGCAGTTTGGGTTCCTGAAGGACTCTCAGCAGTCTTTCCTTGAGAAATGCCCTGGATCAGGCTGCCTCTCAGCCAGCTGAGCCCTAAACTCTGCTTGTTTGGTCCATACAGCTTCAGGAGCTCACCCAGCACATCTATGCATTTGAGCCTCCCTGGTAGAACAGATGTGGCTGAGGCCAAGAACTTGGGTGTAAATTGGACCCCAAACAAGTACACTTCCTGCTTTACTTTCACTTTGCACACTGTGGGATGTTCTTGAGTAGCATAAGGCCAAGCAATTACTTAATTTTTTTCTCTCACTTTATTGATTGTTTGTTTTTCAAAAAAGATTGGCAAATCCTTGGATGGATCCAGATGTCGTGTGGGCAGGATTTGTGTGAGTGCCTCCACGGAGCTCTGCCAATGCACTTTTGTCCCAGCCAATTCCTTCTCTTCCAAACCTTGACCTCTCCAGTGCAGACACTACCAAGTCAGGAAGAACTGAGATGTATTATTAGGTGGTTTTGAGCTGTGGATACTTGCCTACAGAAAATGCTATGCTTGCTTTCTCCCTCAAGCAGACACAGTGCTTAAGCTAGGCTTCCAGAGGCGGAAAGTGGAGCAACAGTAGATGTGACTAATATGGGAAGGAAATGGTGAAGGAAGTCCATACTCACCACTTATCAAAATATGCCCTGTGGCAAGGTCCCTGCTGTGAGAGTTCCAGGGGACGTTGTGCTTTCTAGAGCATTGGGCAATGATGTGGCTCCAGTCTGTCTTGGGGATAGGATTCCCTTCCAGGCTGAACACAGAGACCTCTCTCTTTGTTTAGGTTGCTGTGCTATGCCCATCTCCATGGTGTCCAAACCCATCCCTGGCTAAGGGCAGAACCTGCAAGTCTTCCCATTTCCAAAGAACAAGGAGGACCATTGTGGCCTCCCTTAGCACAGAGCTGGTAGGTTGTGAAGATCCTGGCTGTTCTTCCACTGACGATTCCCATACACACATGCTGGGACTTGCTCTATCCAGGTGCTAGGCAAGGACTTCTCAGACCTTGGCAGCATATCTCATGACCAGGGCACTGGACCAGAGATCTGGGAACTTGGTTTTTGCCTGGCTCAGACGATTTTTTGATTTTCTGTGTGACTTTGGGAAAACTACTTGGCATGCCTGTTTCTCTTCACCTTGTTTGCCTTGTAGCAGATGCTTAGGGCAGGATACTATCCTGTAACTGCATGGACTGGGGCAGGGGGAGGAGGAGCTACTGTCTTATAAACGATGAGGCATTAACAATCATGTTCTTCAAGCTGGAAAATCTCACACTGGAACAAGTAAAGGCCAAAACTAGGAGGGATTTGATGGGTTACCCGATAGATAGCAACTTTAACTGATTAAAATTACAAGATTAGGGAAAACTTTAGCTTCCTAAAAAACAGTAAAGATAAGTAATTAGAGGAAAATAACCAATCAACCAAAATACAGAACTCACAGAAAAGTTTCCCCTATGGCTAAAGGCATGGGCTATAAAAGCGATTTTTTTTTTTCCCTTCACAAATCATTTAAACATAAGTAAGAAATCAGTAGCTCCCTCTTCAGAAGCACCCTAAGGAATAGAAATGCAGTGAATCATGGGTATTTTATTACTAGTCTGTGTGTCTATCTGATGGCAAGCATCAATGGCTCCCCTTACACAGGCTGCCCAGGGGGATAGAAGAATGCAGGGAATAGCTTACTAGCTTCTGTGTCTGTCTGGTGGCAGAAATCCATGTTTTCTTATAGAAGACACTGTGGTAATGCACGGGCAGCGGTTCAGTGTGTGTGTGCCTGGCTTTCTGGTGGCAAAGCATAAAGTGGGATTGAAATGTTGCCACTCCTGAGGCGCCTGCTTTGCCAGCCAGGCACGATTCGCGGGCTCGGCCCCTTCCAGTAGAGGCAGAAGCTTTGGCCGTGCAGGTTTGTAAGGGTAGCCAAGGACAAGCGTTAGGAGACTGAGAATGCAGGGAGGGATATCCAGAGTTTAATAATAGAAACAGGTACTGATATAGGAGTTTATTCTGCCCTGTAGGGAGGGAATGTGGTTAGAAAGAATCCTCCCAGGTAGCGGTTGACACTCTGGTTAGGATGGAAGTGCAATAAGGCGTCAAATGCTTGTTAGTACATCTCACTGCTTTCAAAGAAAGCTGCTTCTGTGTGAATCTTGACAACAGTGCAAACCAGGAATGTCCCGATACTTGACTCCCCGCGTAGTCTGAGCTTCACAAACAAGAATAGGGGGTCAGGGAGGGCCAAAGCCAGCCAACTCCAGAGCAAGGAATTTTTAACCCATATTGCTGAGTGCTCTCCTGTAGGGCTTATCTCAGAAAGTGGTTTTATTTTATCTACATATTTTTTTGAGAGAGACTGTCTGCCTAGCCATGAGTATCATCCAGTGATCTCTCCATGGAGCCAAAATCTGTCTGAGCTTCAATACTTCATATAGAAAGTTAGCTAGGTTCCGTCTGCACTGGGGACCACAGGGAAGAGTAGGTACAGAGAACAACTTTAAATAAGCTGCTGGGGACAGAGAGCAGTCTGGCTGAACTCAGAACAGGAGCATTTACCCTACCAAAAAGCTGGATAAATTGGTCTAATTAATTTGTACTAACTCTGCCTTTCTACTACTAGACTCATCTTACTGCGTGAACTAGGTGGTTTGAAAAAGGCTCTTGTGCCTCTGCTTTACATCGCAGCGTGACACACAGACATAGGCCGAGTCTCAATTTAAAGACTGTAAGTAACAGGAGTCTTGTTCATCCCTAGATAAGATATCCCGGTGATTAACTGCCCTCATTGTTAAAACTGTGCATGTTATTTATTAGTATAGACACAACCCCTAACGTTGACATCCTGACCTTCAAGTGAAAGGGTTTCTAATGACCATGGCTGGTGCTCTTAAACATCTTGGCTGCTTCTGAAGATTGCTTTTTTCTGACAACAGCAGTGCTCCAAGATGTAGGCAAGAACAGCAATGTGCTCCCTGGTTTTGGTTCACGCTTCTGTTCATCATTTCCTTATAGCAAAACATAGTTTAAAAAACAAGCCATATAAAATTTTGTTCCCCTGGTGATTTATTTTATTTTCACGGTGTCTGGAGACGTGATGTACTCCCATGCTCTCAGTGGTTATTAGCGTTTGGCCTGGCTGTTTCTTGTGGAAAATCATGAAAATATTTGGTGAGCAAAAGAGAGATGCAAAGTGCTTTGGTGGTCTGATCGGGGAGGGTATTTAGAAAGACTGTGTGTTTTGTTTTGAATGAAATGACTGCCTGGATCCTTTACTGATGGTGGAGACGCACTGAATTGCAGCAGAGCTCTGTATTTTTCTTTTAAATCTTCCTTTTAAATCATTCTTTTCACTTAGAATGTTTGAATGTTTTGCGTGAAACTCCCAACTGGTATGTTTGCAGTTTAAACTCCTCTTGGTGTTTTGGTGAAGGCAAATAAGCATCCTGACAAGGCAACCCTTGGAGCGGGCCAGTAGCCAAGGCCAGCTGAAATTCAATATGACAGTTAGAGGGTGAATAATTCCCAGTGTCAGAGAAGAACAGGAGGCATGGATAGTGAGTCTTAGTCAAAGGACTGGAAATCAACCTCAGCAGGCTTTGAATCAGCCGAGCAAGAGAACTGGGCGGCTGAGAGAGGACAGCTTCCCAGAGGAAACTTGTTAATGCTTCAGCAGTAATTGCTTGAGGGGGGAAAGTTGTAATCAAACCTTATTAGCACTAGAAAGATTCTTTTCCCAATGTCATAATAAACATTGAGTTTATAGGGAATTAGAGGTACCGCTTCAGTGGAAACACGCTGCTTTAATTCGCTCTTAACAAGAAAACCAAATTTCACTCGATTTTTCAGCGCTTTTGATCTATGCTATTTTTGAAAGAGAAGCAGTTCAGGACTCTTTCAAAAATAGATTGAAATCAATAAATGTGAAAGGGCACACTTGCACTGAAATTATACTAGTATAAGACAACTGAAGCTTAAAGTGTTCAGTTGCTGGGTATCAAACTAACACATACAAAATTAAAACCAGAGGTCATAACAGATTATCAAAGAGCTAATTCATTTCATTAACATTGCTGATGAACTATACAAATACTAGTCAAAAAATTGAAGAAAATAGGGGGAAAAAAAGTTCACTACTTAACTAATGCTTTAACTAGTTGTTTCACTGCTAACTAATCGCTCTGGGACATGACTACAGTACTCTGGGACATGACTACAGTCACAGAGACATACAGATAGTAATTTTATAAATAGTCCGAAGTCACCTGTGGACCAGGCATAGAATTCCTATTACCAGCATTAGTATTGGAGTCACTATTGCAGCGACCTAAAATGACATTATGCTGCTGCTTGGACACCCTGTAGGAGTCCTGGGATCTCAACACATTCTAATTTATCCTGCTGCTATGATTTCTGCAGAGATATTGTTTGCATTGTAATCGAGTGACTAATGAGCTGAGTTCTTCTCTTGGATCTTCCCTTGCAGGCTCTCAGCCCATTCCAGGAAGCACTGGCCCACAATTTCATGACACTTTTCTGTAAAGTGATGTGCAGGGAATTGCTTAGGGAAGCTGAAATTCCAAGTTAGAAGCTCAGACCTTCATGCATCTGCTGGTTCTAGCCCAGGAAGATGATGTCTTAGGGAAAGCGAAAAACTTGCAACATGCAGTCAGTATTTTGTCCATATTCTGTATCGGTCAATATTCCCTATCAACCCATTTTCACTCCAGTCCACACTTTCTATCTCTAATGTATATGCATACACATAGGCGTTTTGATTTACCACTTCATTTAACTTCTCTGCTCTAAGAAAAATACTAATATTTATTTCAGAACACTGTAAAGCTTTTTTGCTGCAATGTCTGCTTTCTGATTCCAGGAGAGCACTGTCATGTGAAAGAACCTATTCAAAATCCATTGCATTCCCGTCCTTTTAATTTATGCAGTCAGATTTATACTCGAACTTCACATATCAGTTCTTGTCTGCTCTTGAGTTCATTTGCTTTCATAGCAGACAGAGCTGCTGAAGTGGCTGCACACATACCAGCCTTCCTACACTGGAATGATATTGTCCCTAGGTGGGTTTCCTTATAATTGCCACAGATCCTCCCAGAAATTCTGGCAGAGCACGGAGCACATCACAAGCTCAGCGAATGTGAGACGATCAGATGATAAAAGCCTGTTTGTGCTGCTCTTAACTCGGCAGGAGTAATAGCTGATTCTTCACATGCCCAAAGTGAAATTAAGGGGGCTGCTCAAAGAGGTTGTGGTTACACGGTCACTTTAATCTGGCATAAATCTGGCTGCTGCTGAAAGGGGTTGTTCCACTCCTCTCCCCCCTCTTCCTCGGCACCCGGTCACTTTTTTCACCCGTTCTTGTCTGGCACCAGTGTTTATATGGCTCTGCAATGAGTCGGACCACAGGACTGATCCAGATGAATATCAACTCAATTAGTTGTATGTTGGGTTTTTTTAGATTACTTTCTTAGGGTAGTACAGCCACATGAATGCTTGTGCTGGCGTAAGGAGTGCCCAAATGAGTGTCTGGGGGAAGAGGGAATGGATGCATGAACCACTTTTTCTGTAGCAGCCCAAAGGGCCATTGAATGATGACCTGATTAGACTGGCAGTGTCCAACCCACACAAATGAAATATCTAGGCTGGGCTGTGAAATTCTCACATTCCTTGGTAGCTCCTCTGATCCTTTCTTATAAACACCTTTCCATTTCTCAGTAGCCTCTGAACACTTGGGGGTTTAAGGTGCTCTTTGCGCTGGGAATCCTCTACCTCTCTCTCCAGCAGTAAACATAGTTGTCGGTGTTGCCTTTTTCCAGTTTCTCTTTTCCCCCAGCAGTCCAACTCCCAGCATGTCAAATTAATTCAAATTTCTTGTTTGTTCTCATTGTTTTTCCTTTTCACCACAATGTGCATGCCATCCAAAACTTTTCCAGAGACCGGTCAAGCGAAGAAAAACAAGGTATTTTTCCAAATTATCTAAACAATGAGCATTTCAGTTCTGAGACACAACCCGAAGATCATTTCCCAGTTCAGTGGGATATTGTCCTAGTTCTGTTGGGCTCAGGGGCAACACGGAGGATACGGCCGAGTTATCCCAATGCAAAGCAGTCCTTCAGTTGTGGCTCCTGGGTTTCCTCCTTTCCAAAAGAAGCAATCCGTGTGAGCATTGTGCTTGGCTCTGACTGTGTTCCCCTCCTTGCCGCCTGGCTGCCTCGGTGTGCAAGGGGTGCCAAACCAAAATTCCTCAGCTCCCCTTCCCAGCCCACTCATTCCCCACCCGTCTGGGTGGGAATGGGGAGGGCCACGGCTGGGACCTGCCGCACCAGTGGCCAAGGGAGAGAAGAAAGGGAAAACTCCCGTTCCCAAACTCTACCAAGAGAGGAAAAATTCACATACCCACTACTCAGCGTGAGTAGGTTCAAACCCAACACAAAAGTAACTTTTGTAGCATCTGTGACTTTCTTTAACGTGATGTAAAAAGTGCTTGTGTGCGACACATTTGCACGAGGCTTGAGACCAAATTGCACTGACAAAGAGAAGCATCAAACCTAGTAACAGAACAAGCAAATATGCAGGATCGTCCTGGAAAGACGCAAATCTTCTGGGCCAGTGTTTTACATCTCTTCATGCTTGTTTTGGTTTTAACACGGAGCTGATGATGGTTATTGCTGGATAGATGCACCTTCTGAATCCAGTTGTCTGCTGCAAAACGACATAAGAACCTCCACAGATTTCATCCTCTCACCCATTATGATGGAAACAGCAGTGGAGCCTGAGACACTTATAGCAGTTAATATCGCTTGTATTCCACAAACCAGCCCCCTCAGTAAGGGCAGCAGCACCTGGGTGTGAAGTGTTAGGCAGACTTGTTACTTTTGGTTCCCCTTCCACAGTGGAGGCTGATGTACGCTGATATCCATTAAGTCAGTGATCTGTCCAGATTTATAACAAAGGAGGGTCCAACCATTCAATTTAAAATCCTCTGGTGGAGAAAAAAAATTAATCTGAGGTGAGATTTTATTTTCAGACGGAAGTTCCCAAATCAGCTTGCTAGGACTTATGATGAGGAGTAGTATCCACTAACATCTGGTCCGATGGGAAATACTTGCACTATTAGGATAAAACTTCAGGTGACAGCAAGACAGCTTTACTGTAACTATGCTGTGAGATAAATCATGCACATAGTTTAAGAAAAGATTCTATGAAACAAACTGGAGGTTCCAGCAGAGAATTATCTTGAGGTTTTTAATCAAAACACAAGGGAAAGACACTTAGCTGCTTTTTATTTTACAAAATTTTATTTAAAATGTTCTCTTTCTTGCTTTTATTCCTTTTTTTTTTTTTTTTTTTGGTAGCTTGAAATGATTTCTTATTCTCTGAACTGCTCTGGTCTGTTGTATTCCCTCCCTGCTCTTGGAGCTAATTTCTATTTCTTTGTCTCAAAAAATGATTGGCTTTGTATCATCTCCAGACAGGTCACAGGAGGTACATTGAACGCACACTGGATATGTTACACATCTGGTTTATATCCTTCTCCACTGAGCCACTTCCTAGCCCACAATGCAGTATTGCTGTATTGCTGCCATAGATCAAAACACAAAGAAAGACGCACAGGCAGTGGAGCTGAGTGGACGCGGCTACATAAAAAGACACAACTGAAAATTCAATTAATTGAAAATAGTCACTTTTCTTTTAAGCACAGTTCCCAATTCTAGGAGTAGAAGCAGTATCGAACTGCAGGACCATGTGACACAACGTGAACTTCTCCACTGGGCAAAGAAAGGCCAACAAACTCAGTGTTCTGGCTTTTCTTCTCAACAACCTTTTGGTGTTTGTCTATAATCCTGAGACCCGTTTTAGGGACAGGAGAAAGAAATTTCTGTTTTGGTGGAATTTGCGGGGTTGTCTCATTTTCCACAATGCAGACTAAAGCAGAGATTGCTATACTAACTATTTTTTGTAGGTCACTTCTCAGGGCCCCATGGACCGACCAAACGCAATGAGAAGGCAAAACCCCAGTGCCTTCAGACTGGCATCCACTGCTCCTTCTCTGCCAATTCTTCTGTTTTCCTCTTACGAGACAGAATGAATTTCTCTCGGTCAGCACAGGACAATAGTTCTGGAGGCAGTGTGAAAGGACTGAGCCAACAATAATCCCTGAGGCACCACCACTGTAGGCCAATAGATCCTCAGAGCACAGAAGAAAGTATTTTGTGCTGTCTTAGGCTTCTGTGGGCCTGGCCCAATCTCACCGTGAAGGCATTTTGCCCCATAAGCAGGTTTGGTTTGGCCCATTATCAGCAACAGAAACTTTCTTTGGGTTCATCTGGAAGTTTGAACTGATCTTAACTCAGATCTGCTCGGAGTTTCAGAGCAGTGCAGTGACAGAAGCCAGGCAGGTTTACAGCTATCCTGTGATGCAATGACCTAGCGTGGTTCTGAGGCAAGAAGGCAACGTCGGTGGACTGCCTGGGGCTGCCTGACAGGCTGAGCTATGAGCTGCCTGCCTGAGAGCCAAGCAGAAAGTTGTGCTGGGCAGCCCCACAGCAAGCAGGCTCAGGAGAGACCGGATCGTGTAGCCCCTTGGCACTGCAAGCACCGTGAAACTGTGACATCAGGCAGGAATCAGGCATCCCAAAGATTGGCTCTCACAATTGAAATCTCTGCTCTCCATAAACACTTAGGGTTGGAAAAAAAAAATCAGCCTCTCTTTGTGTCAGAGTTGGGCCCTGGAAAGGTGTGACAGCAACGGGAGTCAGCTTGGGCAGCGCAGGGATGAACCTGCTGGGGAGAGGGACAGCATCGACTGCCCATCATCTCCATCGTTCTGTCCTTCCCCCCAAAGGTACGTGCACACCTGCACCTACACAGCCAGTTTCACTCTGATTTGTCACTGGACTGAATTAAGCTGAAGAATCAAAGAGCAAAGCTGGGACGCTGCTTCGACACAGAACATAGCAGAGGCTCTGCTCTCTGAAGCCAGCCGGGTGTTTGTCCCTGCTGGCCTCACCTGATTCAATCACAATATAGTCAAAGGTCTTCTCTTTCCAGCCCTGGCTCCCTCCCATCACATCCCCCTCAGCTTTTTTTCCCACATGGGCTCCTTCCAACTTTGCCCCCGTATTCTCCAAAATGCCAGAAAGTGTAATTTCTTTTTTTGTCTTCCCTGGAGTTGGCATTAAAGCTAGAAGCAAAGACATTTCTGTCTGGTCAGAGGTGGGGAATATCTGTTCCAAATGCATTTGAAATAAGCACATCAAACTTTATGACACTGCTTTTAGAATAGTGGATTCTGTTTTCCTTTTACGAAGTTGGCAGAGCAATTTTCCATGCCTGCATACATGCAGGCTGCCTTAGTCCTGGGGTTTGGGAGGCTGGGTCTCCAATAATTGAGCGGTGCACACAGTTTCATATTGGGAGCTGGGATTTTTGGAAGTACTACATCTTTAGCTTACACCTAGTACTACATCTCTACTACATCTAGAACCTTTTTAGCTTAAGGTTCTATGGAAAGTGTGGTTCTTAATAAAAAATAATACACAGTGTTAGAGCTTTTTAGTTAGACACAAACTCTTACTGCTAATTTAAACAGAATTGAGATTATTTATTGGTTTGCTTAGAGGGTGCAGTTCATTATTCCACCCTAAAATTTTAGGAGAGTTGAGGTGATGTATTTATAGTTCCTAAGTACCCCGGCCTAATAACAATCAATTTGAGCAATGCCTTGCATTGTTCATGTGATAGCGAAGGAGATCAGAAGGGGAGGTTTGTAGTACTAAAATCTGGTGAACAATGTCTGAATGCTAATGTTATGGTAAGTGCTGATCTCGCTGATTTTCAGTAACCACTACAAGTGCTTGCAACATCTAATCAGCCCTGGCTCCACGTGGGTGAGCACAGTCACCCACTGCAGTCCAAAGGTAATAAGTTTGTCTACACAATCTAGAGCAAACATCATACGGGGAGGTGTTTGTACCCTGCTCGCCGTAACAGGACCTGAGTTTGGACAGGGAACGTGAGGCATTTCTGGAACTGAATTCCAAAAATAAAAGGAAATTACCAAAAAGTGCATAAGCTAATAAATGCTTAGCAGCTTTTGTAGTTCTCCTCTGCTGATAATGCTCAGTGACCATCTCTTACAGGACAGAGACAGCAGAAGAGCAAAGTCGAAAATAAATGAGACGAATGTGGGCTTAAATCAGAGCAACAGTTAAGGAAAAAGTGACCATGTTGTCTTTTCATATGTTTTTCTTGTCTTGTTTAATTTAAGGAATCATGTTCTAAAAAAGCACGTTTTAGTATTTCTGTTGTCCCTGTGCTTCTCTCCTTGTGCTGATGATTTACTGTGTGTATCCCAGGGCTGTAATCCATTTCTCCCTCCACTCAGATGAGTCGTTCTGGGCACACATGTGTGCTGCTACTGGCAGGCTGGAGTCACACATGCTGTTCACTTCAGACCTGCTCTTGAGAGAGTGTGGTTCCAACAACAAAACTGTTGATGCATATGGAGCAGAATTAAAAGCTTGAGTATAAATTAACTAGGTGGCTTAAACGTTTGTCATCACTGGTAAATAGGCAATAGATGAGCATCTGAAGTGATGGGAGTTGCCTCCTCCTCCCCCTTGGCAGCCATGAATTTCAGACCGCGCAGGATGATTCCTTTTCAAAGCAAATTGGAGATGTGTCAGCAGTCTGAGCGCATAAATAATGCTGCAGCCCTTAGTGAGCCCCGTCAGTTTATCATCTGTGCTAGAACCTTGCCTCCTCAGGATGGATCCTACCCAAAGCTAAAGCTGTGTCCTCTGTTCAGTGCACCACTTGAAACCTGCTGTCAGACTGGTTTGTTTGAGGGGAGCCCCTCTTTCTTTCTTGGGTGCAATGAAGCACTGTGAGTACCTTTGGGATGAGCCACCTCTTGGTGCAGCTGCAATGACCAGTACACAGGGTGTCCAGTGGCAGAGCTAAACGAGGTAACCACAATATGCATCCTTCGACACACTAGGAGTGTTGGGTAAAAAGCTTTAACTTCCCTGGGCTGTTTAACCAGAATTTACCGTGCAGATGTTAAAAGCACCCTAAGCTGAAGCTGGTGTGGAGGACAGAAGTGAGGTAGTCCAATGCACACTTAAAGCTTGGGG